>ML776658.1:120198-159758 GCA_009831015.1 Picea engelmannii | reverse complement strand
TTGCATAATCCTAGTGACAGATCAACTGCTCTAACAATGAAGAGTTTCTCCTCAGGGATGTACCCTCCTGATAAACATTCAGGAGACCAATATCCATCAAGAGGTCTTGTGTCGGCTATGAAAGAGGGTGAGGGAACAACTCCCTCTCCCTCTCCCTCTCCATCGCCCTTGCCTCCTACTCACGCATAAATGTGTGTGTCTCTACCTACTGCTGCTCCTCCTCCTCCTCCTCTCATTGTCGTTGTCTCTAATTCACATACAAATATTGTTAGGCACATATTGTTGGGCGGAGGCCCACTTTCGAATAAAGAATAATTTTGGAGAATAAAACATAAGACAACTGGCAGGAAAAGCACCACATGCATGTAGATAAGTAAAGCATGCGAGGCATGCATGAAAGAAGACCTAACCATGCTAGGGTTAGGGTTTTGGTAAGAAGATGTAATGGCTAGTAAGCCAAGAACATGTATAAATAGGTACTTAGGAGGTCTAGGTAGGAGTTTGGTTGTTCTCGTTCGGAGGTTTGGAGCTGGATATCATGTTGTCATACTATTATTCCGATGTATTTTTTTAAGCTGTTGCGATGAAGAGAGGAAGTAAGGTAGATCTTGAGGGTTACATCATAGGCTGGGGAGCCTGGTGTGATCTAGTCCGCATCATTGTAAGATCTCAACCTATTTTGATGGAGAGTTGTAATGCGCAAGGCATTGTAGTTTTGAAACTTTAATAATAAAAGAGCAGAGCATCCAAATATTTGTGGACGTAGCCCAGGAGGGGTGAACCACAATGGACCACGTGTTATGTGCTTGAATGTTATGTATCTCTTTTGTTTTTAATGATTAGATGTTAGATAAATGAATGGATGGATCAGTTAGATCTAATATTTCAAATCCATGAATAGGAATGATTGATTAATCAAGATCAATGAATGTTAGATTAGATGAATGAAGATCACAGAGGTTAATCATGGATCCCCACTCATTTCCTAGGCTGCAAGAACCTGAGTGTTGCAGCCACCCATTAGACCTATCTCGGGTGAGACTGCACAGTGCATCCTGTGCATTGTGTTGCCTTCTGGTTTACCGGGAGGGCCGATAGTTTTAGGAGGGTTTTGTTGGAAACCAAGTGGACTTGAACCCAGTTCAGCCCAAGAAGGGTAGCAAGAGTAAATTATAAACCAACAAATGGGTTCGTTGCCGGTTGGAACATAAATGGATTGAGTGAATGAGATCTGCTCAAGAATCTTGAAGATCTGGTGACACAACGTGAAAAGAATGAGAATATAAAAGGGGATGTTGAGACCATGGAACCCAATGAAGGGAGAGATCACGAGCTGGTTGAAAACAAAGGAGCTGGAATTTGTGCAGAAAGATAACAGAAGCCCGAAGTATTCAATGACTTGCATGAAGTATTTTTCTGTGATTTCCCGCATGTACTGCAGGAGTGGATATTAAGGTTGAAAGACAACCACCCTACGAATCACATCAAACAACTAGAATTGAATCCCGTGGAAATCACACAGTTACAACAAGTTGAGAATAAGTTTACGTGTGTAGTAGATTTCTGGTTAGACAACATTGTTGCCAGATTTATCACATAATTTGCAGTAGATACTACGAAGTCTTACAGTGTAGCAGAGCAAGAGTTCCTAAAGGGGCCTTGTTGGTTACTTCTCTTCTATATTGTTTGAGTTTATTGACCTAGGGTTCATGTCTGTTCGAGGTTCCAACAAAGCCTCTAAAACTATCGGCCCTCTTGGTAAACTAGAAGGCAACGCAACACACAGAATGCACTGCACAGTCTCACCCGAGATAAATTTAATGGGTCGCTGTAATACTCAGGTGTTTACTGCCTAGGATTCAGTATGAGATAAGTGGGCTAAATATTGAACCATTATTATGACTTGTAAATACAACATACTGTTATTCACGATTTATGCAGTAGATCCATAGGTTTATTCCCTTAATATCACAAAATCTAAACAAACAATATAATAATTCTTGCATTCAACACAATAATAACTGCTTCAGACAATAGAGACATGCAAACATTCATCACACAAAACATATATTACCGTGGTTTACCCCCTCCTGGGGCTATGTCCACAAAGATTTGGCTCTCAGTTCTTTTATTATATTCTGTTCGCATCTACAACGTTGGGCGCTTACAACTCTCTGACGATGGGTAGGATCTATATGAGGAGAACTAGATCGCACTAGGCTCCTCAGCCTATGATCTAATCCTATACTTTCTCTCATCTCTTCTAGCTCAACAACTTACAAAATAGGTCCTACAACAAAACATTACATATCGCATCAACTCATGTGTAACTTACAATAGCATAATAGTACTCCGAAGTGAACCGACCATGATGTCTAAACATCTATATTTATACATTCCGGGCTTTTCATCCGTTTACAATACCTTACCAAAACCATAACCCTACCGTTGTGAGGTATTCTTCTGCATGCACACGTGTTGTTCTTACTTGCAGTTGTCACTTCCCTTGTGCACACCTTCCTTGCATGCGTGCGTGCTGTGTTTCCTTCCAACCGTTGCTTCTATTGTGCATGCTTTCTTTCTGAAAAACACCATGCTTTTCCACTTTGGCCTTTGGCCTGCCTCCAACAGGCCCGCAACACTGGCATGTGGATTGTCCCGAGCCACCTAATCTTTGTGTGCCTCCTCGATCTCCTTCATGATCGCCTAGAAATTTTCCTTGAGTGCTATTGCCTATGTCTGCGCCTGCGCAGTCTTCTCCTTGAGTGTGTCCACTATTTGGACTGCCAGTTCCATGCACTCTGCCTGGGTCTGTGCTATATGTGCCCTGGCTTCCTCTGCTTGTGCTAGGACTTCTGCTACCCACTCTTGTTTCTGTGTTTGCGCAGTAATTAGCTCTGCTTGCAATCTCTTCATGTCCTATATCCCTTTGATGTGTTCTGTGATTGGTATTGTCTTCTTCTCTTGCTTGAGCTCTTGAATCACCGCGTTGATCCTTTCTTCCTCCTTTTCCCACTAATGGACCTGCTGATCCTCCTCCAATCTAGTCCAATCTAGTCAACTGCTATACTGACCCGTTGTTCTTTCCCCTGCAGCTGTGTTGTTGCTTCCTTCTTCCTTTGCTCCTTTACTGTTGGTGGAGTGGAGGGTGTGAGATGTTCTCAGAGATTCTCTATCTCCTTCTGATATTGATCAATTGCCTGCACAATCCGATCAATCTTTTCTGCTGCTGTGATTTCCTCTCCCTGCGTGGCCTGTGGAATCTTATCGTAAGTTCCTGCCACTTTATGCTCCAATCCTTTTATGCGCTCACTTTCCTCCTGGGTCTCAGATTTAGCCTTATCATAAAATATTTCCAGCACCTCCCGATTCTTTGTTGCCTGCTTCAATTCGGTTAAGTGTTTGCATGCGCGAGACTGTACCTCATGGTTTACACTAACCTGCAACCTATGTAGTGCCCTTGATGGTATCCTCATCAACACGAGTTGGATTTGGATTAAGTCCTTCAATGGTGTTTGCCCCACAATTTTGTCCATGCGCAACATACTAGGGTTGATATGGAATGTTACATGCGGCTGCAATATTGCCTGGACTGACTCTTGTTCCTCTTCTTGCACTCTTCCTTCTGTCTGCGGTGCCAATGGTTCGAGTCACCCTCTACTTGCTAGCTTCCCTTCCCTGATTTGCTTGAGGAGATGTCGCATGTCTACCAATTGCTCTTCAATCCTATCCCTGTCATGCGTAGCGTGATCGAAGTCCTCAGATAGACAATCCTAAACAATTTGGGCTATCATTTCCCCATCGTCATCTGTTATCGTATACTCTGACAATGTTCTTTGGGCCTTTGATTTCTTGCGCACGCCTCCCATCTGCGTGGCTAGCCTCTTGTTTTCCCTTGTTGTTTGTGGGTTGGACCTTGCTTCGGTCTCTTGCGCTGGCTTGACCTGTTGATGTTGTTCTATGGCCGGTTGTGCCTTATCCTTCTTTTCGTTATGGGTCCCTGTCTTCCTTGGACCTTCTTCTATCTGTATTGCTTTGTCCTGGCCCATCCTTCATCTCTTGGGCACTTGGATTTCTTTTAGCTGGGTTTCTTCCTGCCTTGCCTCTTCTTCTGCTGTCGTTTCCAACACTTCCTGGGTGATGGCTGGAATCCTCCATTCATTGTCCCATTCGCTGATGACCATGTCGATGTCCCCCTCTGTGATAAAGTAGCGCATTTGCAGCCACTGTTTAGCCGGATCCTTTATTTCCTATATCCACATTGCGTGTTGTGTGGCCTGGAAATTGGCGATGTCCGCATATCACGCGACAACTTCTGGTGTTATTCTGCACACCGTGGAGATGGCTTCTTGTAGGTCCCGTAGGTATCCCTGAAAGATAGACTTGTTCGCCTTTTTGCTCCTCGACTCTGGCCTGGCTCTGAGCAAGAGATATCTTGCCCCTTGATTTGGTTTGGGTCTAGTGCCAAAAACTATGTACCTTGGCTCTCTCTATCCCATGAAGGCTATTAGTGTGATCAACCATGAATAGTGGAACTCTGTTCCTAGATCTTGCACATCCTTGCAGTCATCAAGGAATAGGTTCAAGAGGTACGGTGCCCACCTCCTTGAGGTGCCTTCTGTGCACTGAGATGCAACTGTAACAACCCCAGCTGGGACTTCCTCCCTACGACATTTTCTAAGCAGCTTGCATGCTAAGAGTTTCGTGCCCAATTGTTTGGCTGCATCATTGATCCTCTTGTCCCCCTATCGGTGCCATACTTCTTCTTCATCTCTTCTACTAGCGATTTTTCCCTGGTTTTTTCATCCAAAAACAACGTAGGATCCATGCCCCAAATTGGTAATCCTGTTATTTTTGCGATAAGATCAACATCTATTGAGACATGCTTGTCCAACCGGATGTCCCCTCCATGCATGACTTCTAGTAGTTGTTTGACACATGTGGTCACATGTTATCCCCTGCTAAAATGTGACAGGTCCACGAGACCTAAAATTCCTGTCCTCTGCAATCCAGTTGCCCATTGGAGTGGCTGATCAAGCGGTTCCCCAATCCGACTCATGCCCACCATCTCTATGTATACTCTTTTCACAAGTTCTAGGAACTTGTCTTCATCTGCTATGTCATGGTCTGAGTATTTGAGATTCCTGATGTGACCCAATAGCTCTTGTCCTACCTATACCCCATCTAGTATGCGTGGTAGAACAATTTCTGCTGTCGATTTCTTGCGAGGTGATCCAGGTATCTGTATCATGTCTTGCTTCTGTTGTAGTGGCCGGCTCAAAGTTCCAATGGCTTCCGGTTGTTCCTCAGTATGCCATTCCGACTGGCCTATGATATCCTCGACCGCTCCCTCTAGTGGGTGGTCTGATATGGTCGTTTGAGACTCATCTGGCTCGATTTTCGAGTCTTGATTCGGCTTCGTTACATTACCTTCCGGAACTGGTCCGATGTTTTCTGGTTGTACCTCCTTTGGGGTTTCTGCTTCCTGCGTCTGCGGCTTCTATACTTATGTCGGTATGTCTGTATTCCTACGCTCTAGTGCTGGCTGTTGGATTTCTTCCAATATGGGTGTCGAGTGCACTGGTGTTGTCTCTGGGGATGGGATTTCATCAATTTTGATAATCTCTGGTGGTTGTTGGTCACCTTCTTTCGCTTGTCAGCGTGACCTAGTCTGAACTCTAGTTTTTCTGGCATCCTGGCTCGCTTCTGCTTGCTTGGGCGGTGCCATGGCGATGAATGTTGACTGTTTGCTGGGTTCAAATGGTCTCTGTGACCTCTATGAGCTAGGTCTGTGCTTTTCATCCTCTATCGCTCTCTGTCTGCTCTTCTTTCACGAATAGACTATTTGCTTCCTCATCCGTGTGTTGTATGGGGTTTCCATGAAGCTTGTCAATGACACTTCCTTCATTATGGGTTTTAATGAACCTTAACTATAGGTTCAATGCATATATGGCGAGTTCGTACTTGCCATTACTCTGCCTTGCCCTCTTTAGTTAGTGCGTTTAATGTGGCGTCCCATCTGTCCTTTAATTCCGCCTAGTGATGTCATGTCGTCCTGCTTTTGTTGAATTTCCTTTTCATGCTTGTTTCCCTTTTTATGTGAGCATTGTCCTTCTCCTCATCAAGGTTGTGTTTCTAAATTTGTGTGATCTTTCTACTGCTGGTGCCCTGCGCCCTCGTTTTTTTTTTTTCTACTACACGGTGGGTGGTCGACTGTCCTTGTAGAGCTTCAGTTGGTTGCATTAATCATCCCTCTGATTTATGCGTTTGATAAGTCTCTCAACTGTATAAATCCTCCATCTGTGACATATTTTACTTCGTACGGTCCTAACCAATGCATTCTGAGCTTTTTCGGGTGCTGAAATGATTTGCTGTCATACACTAGTACTAGGTCTCCTTCCTTAAACGACTTCTTCTTGATGTGTCAGTCGTGCCAAGATTTATCTCTTTCTTTCTGAACTTGTTGGTGGAATCTTGCTAAGATCTGATCTTCCTCCATAGTCATTAACTGGTTCAGTCTCTCCTGTACTTCCCCTCATTCTGTCATTTGTGTAATTGCTGCTATGCGCAAGCTTGGTACTAGAAATTCTAGTGGCACCACTGCTTCTTGGCCATAAACCCATTTAAATGGTGTGCTCGATGTCAAGTTTTTGCACGTAGTCCTGTAGGCCCATAATACTACTGTTATTTTGAGATCCCAGTCGTCCCTGTTGACATTACATATCTTTGTCAGTGCATTCTCCAGGATTTTGTTAAACACTTCCACAATGTCGTTTGCTTGTGGGTGATATGGTGTGCTCTTCTGACGATGGACTTCAAACTCTTTAGTCATGGCGCCAATGGTGTTATTTATGAAGTGCGTGCCTTGGTCGCTCATTAAAATTCTTGGACACCCAAATCTAGTGATTACCTGTTCGAATAAAAAATGTGCTGTTGTTTCTGCGCTACAATCCTTCACTGGTGTTGCTTCTACCCATCTTGTTAGGTATTCCGTCACAGTCATAATGTACCTTGGTCTTGTTCTTCTTGCTGGTAGGTTGATTGGTCCCACAAAATCTATTGCCCCCTTGTCGAATGCATATAATGTTACTTGTGGTTTTAATGACATCTCGTCTGTTCTGTTGGGTTTGCCTATCTTTTGACAGACATCACATTTTTGACAGTACTCCTTCGAGTCTCTATGAATTGTTGGTCACCATAGTCCTGCGCGCAATACCTTCTGCGTAGTAACTTTGCATGCATAATGCCCTCCTGCTATTCCTTCATGGGATTCTACTAAAACTCTTGGTCTTTCGTGCTGTAACACGTATCTTCACAAGATGCTATCTGCGCCCATCTTATATAGATGTCATGAAATCAGTTGATAGTCGGTAGCGCGAACTACCAGGTTTTTCTTCTGCACAATATTATACTCTTGTGGAACAATACCTATGCTCAAGTACTTGATGATATCTGTGAAGTATTCATCAGCAATCTAAACTGAGAATAGTTGTGCATGAAGAAAGTTTTCCTCCAAGTTTGTAGGTTCTTCTTCATTGGTGACTCTTGATAGGTGACCAGGTCTTGCATTTAGCTTTCATGGTTTAACGATTACTCCAAAGTCATATTCTTGGAATAGTAGTATCGACAAATTATCCCCCCCAACATTGTTGACTAAATATTTCAAGGCTGAGTGATCCATGAACATCTTAAAGTGTTTCTCCAATAAGTAATGTCTGGACTTTTGCAGTGCATAGACCATAGCCAGGCCTTCTTTTTCTGTCGTGTTATAGTTTTGTTCTGAGTCGGATAACTTTCTACTCTCAAATGCTATCAGATGATCCAAGTCCCTTGCTCTTGGCTATGCCAAGATAGCTCCAAGTGGTATGGTTTATGCGTCTACATGTACGTGGAATGTCTTCTGCCAATCTGGAAAAACTAATATCGACGTGGTGACCATATTTTCCTTTAGAGTATCCAAACCATGTTGGCACTCGTTATTCCACCGAAACTTTGTATCCTTTCTTAACAACTTTTCCATCGATGCATTTATCTGTGCATAACCTTTGAGAAATTTCCTGTAGTAACCTGTGTGTCCCAATGTCGCTCTTAGCTGACAGACAGTTTTTGGTGGTGGTAAGTTAATAATGACTGTGATATTTGTAGGATCTACTAGTAAAGCCTGTTTGCATACTATATGGCCCAATAGTATCCCGAACGGTGTTCCAAATATGCATTTCTTTATGTTCAGTGATATCTGACACTGTGTGCATCTTTCTAACATTAGGCATAAGACTTCTACATGGTCTTTCAACAAACTGTAAACTATCCAATCATCCAAGTAAACTTCTAGGAACTGGTGGATGAATTCTTTAAACACAACAATGACTACTCTGGAAAAGATTGATGGTGCATTCTTCAATCCAAACGACATAACTGTGTATTGATAAGATCCCCATTCTGTTGCAAATGTGGTCTTGTATCTGTCTTCTTGTGCTATCTTGATCTGATGGTAGCCTGAGAATCCATCAGTGAATGAGTAGGCTTCATGTCCTCCTACTTTCTCTAACACTTCATCTGTGAAAGGTGTAGGGAATGGGTCATGTAGGCATGCATCATTCAACTTCCACAAGTCGACGCATATATTGATCCCTCCTTCTTTCTTGTCCTGTACTACCATCCTACTTATCCATTCTGATTCTTCGATCAGTTCTATGATGCCGGCTTCTAGCATCCTGTCAATCTTAGCTTTGATTTTCTGCTTATATATGGGGTTCAATCTATATGGTCGCTATCTAATCGATCTCACTTTTGGTCCGAGTGGTATCTTCATCTCTCCTAGCTCTCATGCTATACCCTTCATCTCTATAAATGTTGTGGGGAACAAGTCGCTGTATTCGCGCAATATCTCTGTTATGCTTCCCACTGTTTGTTTATCCCAGTAATATCCAATGTTGGCCATTTTGGGTTGCTTGGTTGTCCCAATATTGAATTTCTTACTTTGATTGGTGCGAAAACAACCTCTGATTCTATAGGTGGACCTTCCACTTCTCTTTCTCCTTCTGCTTCTGCAATCTAAATATCGCGCGGATCATCTTCATCCAGTGCTTCCTCATGCACATGGTAACATGACAAAAGTCTTTAAATGTTTGTTTGTTCCGTTGTTGTTCTTCTGTGATTATTTCAACTTCTGGCTCTTTGATGGATATCACTCTTCTTATCTTCTTCAACGCGACATCTATGTTGGGGTTCTCGTGCTCGAATGAGAAAGTGACTGTAAAATTTTGTTGCAATGTCATCCAGGTCGTAGTTCCTTTGCACAATTCCTGGTCTGTATACCAGTTTGCTAGTATTCCCTCTAGAGTATGTATAAAATAATGAGGCCATTCCTCTGAAGGTATCATTTTCCATAGTGTTCTACACTCCTCCAAGTGTTCTGCTGGTGCTCTTTGTCCATCATACTTCTGTTGTTTGCTATTTTTTTTTTCTATGCTGAACCTTATGCACAGTAACTGCTTGCATTGGTATCAGTTTGTGATTGTCTCTTTGTGTGCGCCCCACCATCGTGCAAGTGTGGTATTGATTGCTAGATCTAGTGCTAACAGTCTTTGATTCTCCAAGAATTCATCTTCATATTGCGCTAAGAATGTCTCCAGATCGTTTACTCCGTGGAAACTGGGTGGTTCTCTGATTTATGTGCCTACCCATCTTACTACGCGGTCTATTCTTGCACATCTCCTCGTGGATACTTCATGTATCCTTTGTTGCAAGTTCTCTAAACTGGTATTTGAATTTGTTGCATAGGAAGTGATGCTCCGCCAATTGAGTATCCCGTATGCAGTTGGGTTTACGTAATCCTCATCGCATGCAGTTGTTCTTTACAATAGGTCGATTTCCTCTAAGTCCAAACAAGTAGGTTCTACGAACCTCTCTCCTTCTGATGGGTCTAATGGCACGATGACCCTATATTCTCCTGACTCAAATGCCATTTTTCTAGTCTTTAATTTGATTATGGCCTGGTTGTCAAACGCCCAATCCAGACCAAGAAATGTTGGGTAAGGTGTCGTGTTTTCCACTATTTCAATGACTTCAAAATCTGCTTTAGTGTGCACTCCATTTAGGTCTACTGTCACTCCTTTCAGTTTGCCTATCGGTAGTACTTTGTGTTGGTTTGCCAGTTTCAATTGAACAGGTGCATATCCTAATGTGGGCTCTCCCATGCATTTCCATGTCTTTTTTGGTAGTACATTAACTTCAGATCCTAGATCTAGTATAATGTCTTCCATATTGAAATCTCCAATGTTGGCATTCAGTCTAAATTCCCTACTTGTTCTTCTTCTTGTGTGTAGGTGATTGACAATTTTTGGTTCTAGCTTCTCTTCCGTCTCGAGGCTACATTTTTCTAGTATGTTTTGCAATGTTTTCACAGATGATGGATCACTTAATACCTTTACACATGATTGCAAAAAGCCTTTGATTGTACTTACTTGTCGCATAGATCGTATTTCGCTGGTATGATCCAATAACAAAGGCATTTCATATTCAGGTGTTTCCTTACTTTGTTTCGTAGTTGAAGTCGTCACAATATCTTCCTTCCAAAATTCTTGTCGGGCTTGCTTAAATATCTCTTTTTCCTTCTGCATGTCGAACTTCTTCCTTGGTTCCTCATTCTTCTACACCCATTGATTTTGTGCTGGCGCTTGTCGAGCAACATCATCCCCTGTTTTTGCTCCTCAGTGAGTAACTATATTAATGTTTTGTTCTTCAACCCTTGCTTCTGCAGAAATCTACTGAGCATTCTGGTTGTTCTGATTCCTCTTTTTTCTGAATATTTACTAGTAGTGTCAGACATTCCTCTGTATCATGGTCCGATGCACAACAATACATACAAGTTTCCAGTGGAAGTGGACATTCCCTTGTGTAATGTCTCGGTTGTTGACAATTGTGACACACCATTGGTCTTCTACCTCGTCTAAAACCTCCTCTTGCTAGTCCTCCACCTCTGTAGCCTGCTCGATCTCCTCTCGGTGCATTATACATAGGCGTTTGATTATACTACATGGAATTGTACTGAGGCTGGGCCATGTTGTACTACAGTTGTGCGTTATTATATGGTTTCTACGTAGTATTATACTGCTGCTGTGAAGTGTTGTATGGAGTTGGAGCTTGATTAAACTGTGGTGCAGCTTGCCCAGTCATAATTTCATCTTGCACTCCATATTCGTCTGATGTCCTTTCTCGCATCAACTCCATAGTTCTGCAATCTTTGTCATCGTGGCCTACTGACTTGCAAAAGGTGCAATATGAGATCTTCGAGACTGTCTGGTATTTCTGCATCATCGCGCAGTGATAAGGGTCATGAACCAATTTTTTGCAGATTTTGCAACACAATCCTCCTATTGGTAGTGGATTTGGAATTCATGCTGCCATATACTGCGCGAATGTTGGGCATTGGTTCTTATGGTGTCCTTCCATATTGCATGTGGTACACCAAACAACTTCTCATTTGTCTTTGTTCTTATTCTGGTTCAACTGAAATGTTAAGTTCTTCAAGTCCTCCTTCAGTTCTTCAATAGCTGGGTCCGTCTGGTTATACTGATTTTCTTCCAGTTGTAAGGCTGCCTGCAGAGCTTCTGCCTACGTTTGGAACTTCTGTTGTTGCAAAGGGTATTTTAAGTGTGGTAACAGTGAATTGAAAAACAAGTGTCTGTGTTGCGTCTCAATAATGAGATACTTCAACTTCCCCTTTAGTCACTTGAGTCTCTGATCAATCTCCCATACAGACTCTCCTGGTTTCTGTCAGATTTCTATCATCTCGTTCATGTATTGATCCTCTGAGCTCGACTTTTGGAACTCGTTTATCAGTAACTTCTTAATGTCTGCTAGTGTCCTTGTCATCCTAGGGGCATTGTTTGCATCTAGACTCATGTACCAGTCTAGTGTGTGGTCTCTTAGCGTAATCGCTAACTACGCAAGTTGGGTATCTTCATCAGTGATATGTTTTTCTTCCCAGATTTTTGCACAAATAAACAAATGTTTCTCAGGGTCTTCTGCCGCTTCTCCTCAAAATTCAGGTAAACTGATGGTGGGATTGTGTCCTACCATTCTGAATGTTGAACTACTACCTCCTCGTGGTGTAGATACCTGACTACTGTTGCCTGAACTGGCTCCTCTAGTTGATGTTCCTTGTGTGGATGTACTTCCTGTTGTCTGACTGCTTCTGAACTTCGGTTGTCTAAATGGTGGTGTTCTCTTTGGTGTATTAGTCGCACATGGGTTTATGGGTTCCACACTGACATTAATATGGATAGAATGGCTACCTTCTCCTTCCGCTCTTGGACCTCTCATCTTTCGCTCGTATGTTGTGTGAAAGATTTCCTCAATATGCTCCAGAGCCTGGAGATCCTCTACCTCTTCCTCATCACTCGCCAATCCTTCCCTCGCGGCTATAGCTCTCTTCTTGGTATTCACCTTGTATTGGTAGGGTGGTCCGCTATGCATATTTCCCGTTGTTGCCAAGATCCACTTGATCTGGTCGTCGTCCATCCTGATCAAGTCCAAGGGTTCCTCATCCTTCTTGTCCTTATCCTTTCCTCCTTCCATTTCTCCTCTTTCTGTCAGTTCTTCCCCCCTTCCCTCATGCACTCAGGGAAGTTTAGCTGTCTGATTCCATTGTCATTACACCTTTGTTATATAGCAATATCCTAATCCAAGTATAGAGTGTTCAAATGTACCTTCCTCGAGGTCCCCATAGAAACTCTTGCTCTGTTGCACTGTATGACTTTGCTGTGTCTACTGCAAACTCCATGATAAAACCTACCACAATACTATCAAGCCAAAATTCTACTGTGCGGGTGAACTTATTGTTGGTTTGCTAAAGTTGCTCAATCTGTATTGGGGTCCACTCTAGATGTCGAATCCGATTCGTTTCATGGTTATCCTTCAACCTTTGTATCCACTCCTGTAATAGATGTGGAAAATCACAGAAAAAGACTTCGTGTAAATTAGTAAACACGTATTTCTCAAGATATTTGCGAGGTGTTAGCCTAGGGTTTCTATTGTATTTTTGTGTAAACTCTAGCTCCTTAGTTCTTAGCCAAGTTTCGATCTCTGCTTTTGTTGGATTCCATGGCTTAAACATTCCCTCCTAATGGCTCATTGATCTCTTCCCTAACCTTTTCTTAATCTTCTTCCGACAGATCTTCGAGTTATCTTCTCTACTAGATCCTCTCTTGTTCCTACCAACGAAAACATAACCATTTGTTGGTTACTTCTCTTCTATACCGTATGAGTTTATTGAACCAGGGTTCATGTCTGTTTGGGGTTCCAACAAAGCCTCTAAAATTATCGGCCCTCTTGGTAAACCAGAAGGCAACGCAGGACACAGAATGTGCTACGCAGTCTCACCCGAGATAACTTTAATTGGTGGTTGTAATACTCAGGTGTTTACATCCTAGGATTGAGTATGAGATAAGTGGGCTAAATATTGAACCATTATTATGACTTGTAAATACAACATACTGTTATTCACGATTTATGCAGTAGATCCATAGGTTTATTCTCTTAATATCGCAAAAGCACTTAAACATGAAATATAATAATTCATGCATTCAACACAATAATAATTACTTCAGACAATAGAGACATGAAAACATTCATCACACAACACAGATCTTACCGTGGTTCATCCCCTCCTGGGGCTACGTCCACAAAGATTTGGCTCTCATCTCTTTTATTATATTCTGTTCCCATATACAACGTTGGGTGCTTACAAATCTCCTCTAATGGGAAGGATCTATATGAAGCGAACTAGATCACACCAGGATCCTCAGCCTGCGATCTAATCCTCAAGATCTACCTTCTCTCATCTCTTCTAGCTTAACAACTTACAAAATAGGCGCTACAACAAAACATTACATATCGCATCAACTCATGTGTAACTTACAATAGCATAATAGTACTCCGAAGTGAACCAACCATGATGTCTAAACATCTATATTTATACATTCCAGGCTCTTTAGTCGTTTACAATACCTTACCAAAACCCTAACCCTACCGTCGTTAAGTCTTCTTATGCATGCACGCGTGCTGCTCTTCCTTCCAGTGGTCACTTCCCTTGTGCATGCCTTCCTTGCAAGCGCGCGTGCTGTGTTTCCTTCTAGCTATTGCTTCTCTTGTGCACGCTTTATTTCCTAAAAACACCATACTTTTCCTCTTTCGCCTTTGGCATGCCTCCAACAAACCTCGAGGTGGGTATAACAGATCATTGTATACTTCCATTAAGATGTTACTGTATAACAAATGGGTAATGACAATGGACTCATAAAACTAAACTTCCCTGCGTGCATGGGACAAAGAGGGAAGCACTGACAAGAGACAGAGAAATGGAGGAAGAGATGGATAGAAAAAAGAAGGAGGAGGCCTTGGATCCAATCATGATGGAGGAAGACCAGATCAAGCGAATCATGGCAACAATTGGAAGGAGATGTAGTGGAGTAGCCTACCAATATAAGATGAACAATAAGAAGAGAGCTATAGCCGCGAGGGAAGGCTTGGCAAGTGATGAAGAAGAGGTAGTGGATCTTCGAGTTGTGGAGCAGATTGAGGAAATCCTATGCACGACATATGAAAGGAAGACAAGAGGTCCAAGAGCAGAAACAAGAGGCAAAAATCCTATCTATATCAGTGTCAATGTGGAACCCATAAACCCATGTGCGACTAATACACCAAACAGAACACCACCGTTTAGGAAACCAAATTTCAGTGGAAGAAACACATCAAGAAGTACATCTATAGAGGGAACACCAACTAGGGGAGCTAGTCCAGGAAGCATTAGTCAAGGATCTACACCATGTGGAGGTAGTAGTTCAACATTCAAGATGGCAGGACACGATCCCACCATCAGGATACCAAAATTCAAGGGAGAGGCATCGAAGGACCCTGAGAAGCACTTGTGTATCTGTGAAAAGATTTGGGAAGCAAAGGAGATCACATATAAAGATACCAAACTTGCACAGTTATCCATCATGCTAAGAGACTACACACTAGATTGGTACATGATCTTAGCTGCAAACAGTCCACTAGGAACAACCATAAAGATTGGGGATATCAAGAAGTTGCTAATAAATGAATTCTAGAAGCCTAGCTCAGAGGATAATTACATGAATGAGATGATAGAGATCAAACAAAAACCGAGAGAATCTGTTTGGGAGATAGATCAAAGATTCAAATAATTGAAGGGAAAGCTGAAGTATGTCATGAAAGATATGTAGCATATGAATATGTTTGTGCATTCACTACTACCACACTTGAAATACCCTTTGAGACAACAAAAGTTTCAGACCCATATAGAGGCTCTGTAGGCAACTTTGCAACTAGAAGAGAACCAATATCAGAAGACAGTTCCAACAATAAAGGAGGTCATGGAAGATCTTAAGAATCTAACATTTCAATTAAACTAGAACATGAGTAAGGACAAAAGAGAAGTTGTTTAGTGTACCACATATAGGACAAAAGGACACCACAAGAACAAATTCCCAACATTCGCGCAGTACATGGCAACATGAATGCCAAACCCTTTTCCATCAGGAGGACAATGGTGTGAGATCTGTAAGACACAGGGGCATATCCATATCACTGTCCAATGATGTAGAAATACCAGACAGTGCCTAAGAGTTCATATTGCAACTTTTGCAAGTCGATAGGCCATGATGTCAAATATTGCAGGACAATGGAGATGATTAGGGAAATAACATCAGACACCTATAGGGTGCAGGCAAAGATGATGATAGGGAAATCTACACCATAGTTTAACCAAGTACCAGCCCCATATAACATTGCGCCACAAAAATATAACAATGCACAACCACAATACAATACCGCACAACCATAGTATAATCCTGCGCAGTATAACCATGTGCCACAGTACAACACACCGCAAGGAGATCGAGCTGGCTACAGAGGTGGAGGACGAGGTAGAGGAGGATTTGGAAGAGACCGAGGACCAATGGTATGCCATAACTGTCAACAACCAGGACACTATGCAAGAGAATGTCCACTTCCAACTGTGACATGTATGTATTGTCCTGCATTAGACCATGACACAGAAGACTGTTCGACACTGTTGGGGAAGATCTAGGAAAAGAGAAATCAGAACAATCAAAATGTTCAATGGATTTATGCAGAAGTGAGGGATGATGGAAGAAATATAAACATAGTTACGTACAGAGGAGATAAGATAGGAAATGACGCAATAAGACAAGATCCAACACAACACCATTGGGTGAAGAAGAACGTTGAACCACATAAGCAGTTTGATGCGCAGAACGAAAATGAGATATTCAAGAAAGCTAGATAAGAATTCTTGAAGCTAGACATTGCATCTACATCAACTGCGCAACATACTTAGGATGTACCAACGTACGAGATGCATTCATCGCTGGATCATACTAATGAAGAACAACCCATAGGACAAGTAAGTACCATAAAGGATTTTCTGCAATCCCGTGTTAAACTACTAAATGATCCATCATCTGTTAAAGTGTTACAAAATATGTTAGAAATATGTAGCACAAACGTAGAGGGAAAGCTAGAACAAAAAACAGTTAATCATCTGCATACAAGGAGGAGAACAAGTAGAGAGTTTAGACTGAATGCCAACATTGGAGATTTCAACATGGGGGATATCATACTAGATTTAGGTTTCGAAGTGAATGTACTACCCAAGAAGACATGGCAATGTATGGGAGAGCCCACATTAGGATATTCAATTGTTCAACTAAAACTAACAAATCAACATAAGGTTCTACCAATTGGAAGGCTAAAGGGTGTGACAGTAGATCTAGATGGAGTGCACACTAAAGCTGATTTCGAAGTAATAGAAATAGTGGATGGCACAACACCTTATTCGACATTGCTTGGCTTGGATTGGGAATTTGATAATAATTCCATAATCAACCTGAAGATGAGGAAGATGACATTCGAGTCAGGAGAGTACAGAGTCATTGTGCCTTTAGATCCATCAGAAGGAGAAAGGTTTGTAGAACCCACTTGTTTAGGCCTAGAGGGAATTAACCAGTTATACAGGACCACCAAACGAGAAGAAGATTATTTGAATCCAACTGCAGATGGGGTACTCATTTGGAGAAGTATCACGTCATGCACGTCAGACTCAGATACAGGGTTGGAGAATTGGTAGCAGAGATTACATGAAGTCTCCACAAGGAGGTGTGCAAAAATAGAGCGCCCAGTGAGATGGGTAGGTACAAAGATAAGAGAACCTCTCAACTTTCATGGGGTGAATGAATTAGAATAATTCCTAACAAGATACGAAGATGAAGTGTTATAGAATCAAAGGCTCTTAGCTTTGGATATAACACTCGAGGCAACACTTGCAAGATGGTGGGGTGCGCACAAAGAGACAGTTAAGGACTGGTACCAATGTAAGCGATTATTGCACATCATATTTGGCATAGAATGAGGAGGCAATCAATTGTAGAGATATGAAGGATAGGGGACAACAAAATAAAACTTGGAGAAGTGCATAAGTCTATGGAGAATTCCACCACTAGAAGAATGGTCTCATCACTTTATTCACACATTGGAAGGGATTACAACAAACTGGTATGTAGACTAGGAATTTTGTAGAGGCACTGTAGAATGGACAACAATACAACATAATTTTATAGTCACCTTCTCATTTGAACATGAGAACCCAAACATAGATTCAACACTCAAACAGATCAGAGGGGAAATATTCATTCAAGAAACATAGGTTGAGCTTATAATAGAGTATCAACAACAAAACAGGCAGACATTGAAAGAACTATTGTCATGCTACCATGTGTAGGAAGAAGCACCAGATGAAGATGATCCACACAACATTCAAATTATGGAAATTGAAGGAGAAAGGGAGGTAGAAGGTCCATCTATCGAATCAGAAGTATTTACTGTGCCAATCAAGGTAAAGAAATTAAATATTGGGACAAATGATAATCCCAAAATGGCCAGTATTGGGAATTACTGGGACGAACAAACAATAAAAAGAATAACAGAGTTGCTACACGAGTATAGTGACCTATTCCCAACAGCCTTTACATAGATTAAAGTCATAGCAAGAGTGCTATGAGAGATTAAGATACCTATCAAAACTGAGGCTAGATCAGTCAGACAACGACCATATAGACTGAACCCAATATACAATAAAAAAGTAAAAGAAAAAATTGATAGAATGTTGGAGGCTGGAATCATAGAACCAATGGAGGAATCTGAATGGGTAAGCCCTATGGTAGTTCAGGAAAATAAGCAGGGAGGGATAAGGATCTATGTAGATCTCAGGAAATTGAATGATGCTTTCCTACATGACCCTTTTCCTACCCCTTTCATGGATGAAGTATTAGAGAATGTAAGAGGCCAGGAAACATACTCATTCACATATGGATTCTTAGGCTACCATTAGATCAAGATAGCCTCAGAAGACAGGTACAAGACCACTTTTTCCACAGAATGGGGATCCTACTAGTACATAGTCATGCCTTTTGGACTGAAGAATGCACCAGAAATATTCTCAAGAGTAGTCATAACTACATCCAAAGAATTCACCCATCTATTTTTAGAAGTATATCTGGATGATTGGACAATCTACAGTCTATTGAAAGATCATGTATAGGTATTAAGGTTGATGTTGGAAAGATGCAAACAGTGTAAGATATCATTAAATATCAAGAAGTGCGTCTTTGGGACACATTTTGGGATACTATTGGACCATATACTGTGAAAACAAGGCTTGCTAGTAGATCTTGCCAAGATTGCAGTGATTATCAATTTACCACGACCAAAATCAATACATCAGTTGAGAGAAACATTGGGACACACATCCTACTACAATAAATTCATAAAATGGTATGGGAAAATCACTGCGCCGATGGAGAAACTGTTGAGGAAAGATAGTAAATTTCAGTGGAATGAGGACTGTCAGCGAGGATTGGACACTCTAAAAGAGAAGATGGTAATAATACCAATACTAGTATTCCCAGATTGGGAAAATACATTTCATGTGCATGTAGATGCATCAACCATAGCACTTGGAGCTATTCTGGTGCAACCAGGAGATGGAGAGTTAGACCATCCTATAACATTTGTAAGCAGAAAATTGTCAGAGTCCAAGCAGAACTATAATACTATAGAAAGAGAGGGCTTAGCAGTGGTCTGTTCACTGCAGAAATTCATACACATTCTACTTGGAAAACACTTTAAGATGTTCACAGATCATTCTTCCCTCAAATACCTAGTCAACAAGCCAATGTTGGGGGAGGAGAATTTGTAGATGGTTACTGTTGTTTTAGGAATCTGACTTTGAAGTGGTAGTCAAACCAGGGAAGTTAAATGCGGGACCTGATCACCTATCAAGGATCACCAATGTAGAGGAACCCACTAATTTAGAGGACAAATTCCCCGATGTAAAGTTATTTTCAGTCCAAGTAGCTGATGAATATTTTGCTGACATCATTTAATACTTGAGTACATGGACTGCACCAAAAGAATTCAACACTGCGCAAAAGAAAAATCTGGTAGTCATAGATGCAGACTATCAATTGATTTTACGACACTTATACAAGATGGGTGCAGACAACATCTTGAGAATATGTGTGCTATAACATGAAGGTATTGGCTATAAGGTATTGCATGCTAGAATATGGTGTCCAACCATCCACATAGATGCAAAGGACTACTGCCATAGATGTGATGTATGTCAAAGGGTTGGAAAACCTAATAGATGGGATGAGATGCCCCTAAGACCACAAGTAACCTTGCAAGTATTCAAAAAATGGGCAATAGATTTTGTGGGACCAATCAATCCACCAACAAAGAGGTCAAGAGCAAGGTATATCATTACTGCGATAGAGTACTTAACAAGATGGGCATAAGCAACACTAGACAACAACGCACTTTTTTTTGCGAAAGTGATCACTAGATTTGGATGCCCAAGGATTTTGACGAGTGACCAAGGCACTCACTTCATCAATAGTAATATCAAGGCTATGACTGAGGAGTTTGAAGTCTATCATCAAAAGAGTACACCATATCACCCTCAAGCAAATGGAACAGTGGAATCATTTGATAAGATCCTAGAGAATGCATTGACAATGATCTCCAATGTCAACAGGGACGATTGGGACTTGAAAATACCAACAATATTATGGGCACATAGGACTACATGCAAAAAGTTGATAGGGCACACACCACTTAGGTTGGTGTATGGACAAGAAGCAGTGGTGTCATTAGAATTTTTGGTACCTAGTCTGCGCATAACATCAATCACTAACATGACAGAATGGGGCACAATACAAGAAAGGCTAAGTCAATTGATGGTGATGGAATGTAACATACCTAGCCACCCATAGGTCGGGTACGTTACTTGCAAGCCCACCCTCAGACTTCTTTCTCTTATAGATACCTTCTTTAGTCATTAACGATGAATAAGATAACAAATTTGACAACATGCACAAGAATATTCAACAAGCATGCATAATCTAAAGATTACGTTAAATGATAATTAAATATACACAATGGAAATACATTCATATACATGTAGATGATAATTAAATTACACAATGGAAATACATTCAAACACAGGTAGAGATATCAGGATAGAGAGAGCACTTATATTTATGAAAGATGACATTGATTGGCTGCAGACCAAGGACATTCTACCCAACCGTAGACACTGCTGCTCCAAATCTCAACAACAGTGTTAGCCTCGAGCCAGGGCTATGAATCCACAAGGATGGTTCTAGAGTGTACTTGGGTTTCCAAACCATTCAACTCTCAAGCTCTCACAGGTTTCCCGACACCCACAAAAATCCAAGTACCTAACTCTCTTCTACCCAGCCTGTGCCACCCGAGAGAATGGACCTCCACCCTTCTCTACCACACAGTCCCTCAGGCATTCCTTCTCCTTCCTGCTAGGGCTTCCAACACAGTTGGTCCAGAATCTCAATACTGGAACTCTCAAGACTCACAGTTGTGGGCAAAATAGGGCACATGCCAATGCATTTCAGACATGCAGGCCCTAGGTCACGACTGGATCACACCAACAACCACTACAACCAACTATCCAGTGGCTAATTCTTCAGCAGCTCCATTTCCTTTCGCTTTGCCAACCAAGACGCAGGTGAGGATGGGTCGATGAATGGGTCAGGGAGTGCATGGGAGTGTGTGAGGGAATAATGAGTGAGTGAATGGGAAATAAGTGACCAAGTCATCAGTCCAACCCCCCCATCAGACCAGAGGCAGGTTTAAGTAACCCCGTGGGGAAAAAAATAACCTCCTAGCCTTCCCCAAGAAGTTCACGTAACCGATCCCCTCCCTTATACAAAAAGGGTAATAAGAGAATATGAATAACACTTAGTCCCTAAAGCTCCCTCTCTTGTGGAATCATAGCCCCCTATAAATCTAGTCTTTGTCCATCTAGCAGTCAACACTATGTTTATTATTATTAATGATCAAAAAATTACATTTCTTGGGCATAATGGCCCTTCAATAATTGTCAGGGCACTCTGACCTCTCAACATTGTAACAATACATTATTTAAAATGGGGGTTCAAAACCTGGGGTGTTACATCCCCTCCCCCTTATTTTAGCACTGTCCTCAGTGCATATACAAAACATAGATCAAAATTTCAAATTTATTCAAAAAGCCACGAGTACTCTGCCCGCATGGCACATTCATGCTCCCAGGTAGCTTCTTCAGGACCGTAGTAGGTCCACTGAACTTTTACCAATTCTATAACTCGATTCAAGATCAATTTGACTTTTCTGTCCAATACCCACAATGGCTGAACCTGAAAGTCTCCCTCCGTCTCTACCTGAATCAGATGCCAATCAATAACATGGTTAGGATTATGTACATATTTGTTTAGTAAAGATACCTGAAATATATTATGCACATTCATGGAAGCAGGCAATGCAAGCATGTATGCAACTGGACCTATTCTGTCCAATATTTCAAATGGACCATAGAATTTGGCTGCCAGCTTTGTATAACTACCCAATTTCAAAGAGCTTTTCTTGGGCTTCACTTTCAAAAGTACATGCTCCCCTACTTTAAATTCTCTATCTGTCCTGTTCTTGTCTGCATAAACTTTCTGTCTATCCTGAGCTGCCTTTAAATTCTGCTTAATCTTGACCGCCTAGTCTTCCATGTCCTTGAGCAACTCTGGCCCAAGTACCACCCTATCTGCTGGGTTGTCCCAGCTCACTGGAGTATTGCATTTCCTACCATATAAGGCTTCAAATGGGCTCATTTTCAATGAAGCTTGATACCCATTGTTATATGCAAACTCACCCAAGTGTAAGTAATCTTCCCATTTAGATGGCTTATCCATCACATACATTCTCAACATGTCTTCAATTATTCGATTGACCCTCTCTGCTTTCCCATCTGTTTGGGGATGATATGTTGTGCTAAAGTTTAGATTTGTGCCAAATCCTTTAAACAATCCCCTCCAAAAATTGGAGGTAAACTTCATATCTCTTTTCGAGATGATTTTCCTAGGTATCCCATGCAACCTAACAATTTCCTTCATGAAAATCTATGCAATATTAGTTGCTGTATGCATTGTCTTCATATGTACAAAATGAGCAGCCTTTGTTAATTTGTCATCTACCACCATGATTGAATCGTGTTTATTATTCGTTCTGGGTAATCCTGTGATGAAATCGATGGTTATCACTTCCCATTTCTTCTCTGGGATCGACAATGGTTGTAGAAAATGCGTTGGGTGTCTATGCTCAGCCTTCACCTTCTGACATTTCGTACATCGAGCGATGTAATCAACAACATCCTTCTTCATTCCTGGCCAAAAGAACTGGCTTCTTACTGCTGTAATTGTTTTCTGGTAACCTGGATGTCTAGCATAAGGAACATCATGCATTTCCCTTAGAACCAAATTCCCCAGTTCTCCAAAACTAGGAACATAGATTCTATTTTTATGCATGAGTAATCCATCTTCCTTTATATCCTACTCCTTTACTTTCTTCTTTACATTTCCTTGCTGTAAGTTTTCCTTTACCTGTAGGTAATGATCATCTGTAACAAGACCATCTAAAATTTTTCTCTTCAAGTCTGACTGATGCATACTGACAACAGTGGCATGCATGAGATGCACTCTTCTACTAAGTGCATCGACAACTTTATTCTCCTTTCCCTTGATATGCTTGACATCGAAGTCATATTCACTTAAAAATTACATCCATCTTGTTTTCCTGGCATTCAAGGTCGATTGTTCAAAAAGATACTTCAGGCCAATGTGGTCTGTCCTTAATTCGAATTTCTTCCCCATGAGATAATGCCTCCACATCCTCAAGGCGTGAACAATGGCAACAAGTTCCAAGTTGTGCGTGGCATAGTTCCTCTCATGCTCTTTAAGCTTTCTGGACTCATATCCAATGACATGTCCATTTTGGGTGAGGACTCCCCCAAGTCCTTCCTTACAAATGTCTGTACATACCACAAAAAATTCATTTGGGCCAACAATATTTAACACAGGCACACTAGTAAGTAATTCCTTCAACAAATAAAAATGCTTTTCACACTTCAGTGTCCATTCAAATTTAGTCCCCTTATTTTGCAAAGAAGTGATGGGATGAGCAATCTTAGAGAACCCTACTATGAACCTTGTATAGTAGCCGACTAATCCCATAAAAGATCTGACGTCTGACACATTTCTGGGTGTTGGCCATCCTTTAATGGCTTCAATATTCTTTGGATCTACTGATATGCCTCGCTATGAAATAATGTGTCCCAAGTAATGGATCTGGTTTTGATAAGAAGAACACTTACTCAACTTGGCACACAACTGATGTTCTCTCAGTACCTGCAACACCAATCTCAAGTGATGTTCGTGCTCCTCTTCAGACTTAGAACAGATAAGTATGTCATCCGGGAATACTATGACAAACTTGTCCAGATAATTTCTGAATATCCCATTCATTAAGCACATGAAGACAGCTGGTGCATTGGTCAGTCCAAACGACACCACTACAAATTCATAATGCCCATACCTGGTACTAAAGGTTCTCTTATGAATGTCTTCTTCCTTGATTCTTACCTGATGGTATCCTGCCCTTAGGTCAATCTTTGAAAATATCTTTGCTCCTCTTACCTGATCAAAGAGGTCATCAATTCGGGGCAAAGGATACTTGTTCTTTATAGTGTACTTGTTCAACATTTGGAAGTCAATACACAGCCTCAAAGTTCCATTCTTCTTTTTGAAAAAAAGTACTGGTGCTCCCCAAGGTGAAACACTTGGACGTATGTACCCTTTCTTCAAAAATTCTTCCAACTGCATTTGTAATTCTTTTAATTCTAGTGTGCTCATTCTGTAAGGTGTGTTCGACACTGGGGCATCTCCTGGCACTAAATCAATTGAGAAATCTATCTCCCTTCTTGGTGGCAATCTGAGTATTTCTTGGAATACGTTTTCAAATTCTTGTAGCACTGAGAAATATTTGAGGCTTGGCCCCTTTGTATCAACTGGATCCTCCACATGAGATGTATATAGTTGACATCCTTTTCTAAAACATCTTTTCAGCTATAAGGCAAAAATCTCCCTTATAGAGATGGGTCTTGGAACTCCTTTCATAGTGCTCTGTTTTCCATTTCCATCAAGACATGTAAATGTCTTATTATGACAATCTAGGACAACATGATGCTTGTCCAACCAATCCATCCCAATCATAACATCATAAGACCCCAATGGTATGATATTTAGATCAGTACTAGTATTCACGCCATTAAGATTTATGGAACAACCTCTGACCATATCATGGATTCTTCTTTTGGTTCCAGTGGCTAACTGAACTAAACTTGCTTTTCCAAGTTTACTTTTCTCCAAATGTAATCTATACACTATCTTAAGATCAATGTAATAATGGCTTGCTCCCAAATCAATCAAAATAGCAACAAGCTGATTTATGATATTACCTTCCACCTCAATCATATTGGATTGGTACTCTTCTTGTCGATCATTTAAAGCTGCATATATTCTTCCCATATCTTCGACTTTTGTAGCCTCTTGGATGTTGTGCACAGTCTTCACTCTGTCCTTTTTGTGTGGTTAATCCTTGTACATGTGATCTTCTTTGCATCCCCAACATTGGATTGGTGGTCTTCCCCTTTTTCCCAAGGAATCTTCCTTCTTGAAATCCCCTTTAGCATACTGATCTTGATGATCTCTATTTGGATCATTCCTATTGAAGGGAGGTTTGAATCCTTTCCTCCTCTGATCGGACTTCGCATTCTTCTTGTCCTTCCAAGATTTATGCAGGGATTCTATTCAATGGCCTTAATCATATAAGTATTTATCCTTCCTGATGGCCTCAATCAAGGTCTTGGGTTCATCATACTTGATCTTTTCCTTATAGAAGGCTGGCAATCCACTTAGAAATATCTGTATTTTCACTTTCTCATCACCATTGAACGTAACATACTTTAACAATCCTAAGAACTTCTTCTCATATTCTGCCATAGTCATGCTTCCCAACCCGAGTTCAAAGAACTCTTGCATTTTCTTGTCATATAAATTCTTTGAGAGGTACTCCTTCTGGAAGTACTTCTTGAACTGTTTCCAAGTGATCCTACTTTCACCAACATGCTCCACTTGCTTCAGTTGGTCCCACCACACTGCAAATTTCCCTTGTAAGTGGTAGGTGGAAATCCCGACTTCCAGGTTTGATGAATAGTTATGAAACTGAAAATCTCTCCAGAGCCCAAGCAACCATGCTTCAACATCATCTTCCCTTTCTCTTTCACCATCGAAGGAAGGTGGCTTGAGCTTCCCCAGCTCTCCCTGCAAACAATATACCTATTGTTTCCTTCTCTGGTGTTTGACAGGAGATACTTCTGGACTGCTTATGGTATCATCCGATGCATACAAATTTCTTCACGAGTAAGGAGGTGAGTGGTGTCCATGAGCTCTGCTAACACTTCTGGAATAACCAACTCTTCCACGAGCATATCCTCTTTCATGAAACATGCCTTCTTCCTCTTGTCTTGAGTTTGATCCCTTCTTCGTTTTCCTCTGCAACTGATTTAAGCTCTACAACACTCGAGCATTTATCTGGATTTTCTCTCTCATCAGTCTCTCGTTGTCTTCTTTGTAGCTCCGCACTTCCATCTTCAGGCTTCTTACCGTTTCTATTAACATTTCCTGCTCTCCTTTTCCCTTGCGCCCATTGGACTCTGTCTCTACATTACCAACTCTGGTATTCTGGCCTTCTGCCTCCTTTTCATGACTGGAGGCTCCCTCACCTTCTTCCATTTCCTCAATACACATCCTGAGTTGATGTGCTTAAACCTCCTAATTCTACAAAATGTGCAAGCGACCATTTTGTTAGAATTATGTGTATGATAGGCACAAAAATTGCCAAACCATGCTACATGTCTCTTTCTTGTTTTTGTTCATGGAGATTATATCCCCATTCTCTGAAAATAACAGTGTCTTTTTATCCTTGGATGACACAGAGTTTCACCCTACGCAGGTGCTTCCTTCAAACCACCTCCCCAGGTGATCATGACTAGAAATCGCGGCTAAATCCTCCCTTAACACTTTTCTGTCTCAGAGGCAACAAAATCTGCCCTTAGCCATCCTTTCCTCAGCTCTCGAACTACATATGACCATGGTCATGACCCTGCACTTAGCTGAAAATCACTTGTCCAGAGCTTCAGGACTTCGAGACTTTCAACCAGGACTAGATCAACGGTCCTCGCCCTCTCTCACGATCGACGATCGAGATCCACTTCAGGACTCCGCGCTTCGGGAGTCTCAACTTTTCTCTCTTGCCTCCTCCCAGAATGCCTTTACCCAGAGTTCCTAATATGTTGACAGGTGTCCTCTCACATATCAGTGGCTGTGAATCGTTTTGGCGCTTCGGGCTTCAAAAGTTTCAAATTTCCCTCCTGCATTTTCTCCCAGAGTGCTTTCACCCGAAGTCGACGATCCTTTGACACGAGTCCTCTAGAATCAACGGTCGATATATACTCTGGGCTTCGGGCCTTCGAGAGTTTTGACCCAATGCAACCTAACACACCTTTCCCTTTTGGGGTGCCCAGTCTTCCGGACTGCATGATCTGTCGCCACGTGGCGAAACGCTGGAAGCAGACATGTGATCCAATCAGGCGGGTGACATGTGTAACGTTCTAATTGAATTTTCAATGTTCCAAATGCCCAAATATTACTGACATGTGGCACACATCCCATGTGTCCATGTCATCCCATGTGACATCATCGTGCCTCATCACTTCGGCTCATCGGGCTTCGAGAGTTTTCAAACTAGCACACTTTCAATTCTCTCGAACTCCGAATTCCCAAACTGGCCAGTCTGTCGCCATGTGTCATCCTAGATTAGACGACCAAGATTCACTTCGGGTCTTCACCCAGAGTCCACAGATCTTCTCCATGTTTCCTCCTCAATCTGACGACTATGATTTCTTCAGGGCTCCGGACTTCGAAGATGTCAAATTTCAAACTTATTTGGCCCCACTAGCTTTTATCTGAAGTTATGGATCTGGTGATGTGTGGCTCTCGACAGATGAATGGATGAGATCTTCTTGGATGATCAGACGATTGAGGTTTTCTCCAGCTCTCCAGCTCTCTGGGCTTTGGGAGTCTCAAACCTCAACTGAAAACCTCTCGGACGTATTCCTCCAGAGTTACTTATCTGTTGACACGTAACCTATTGGCGATTGATGGTCAGGATCTACTTCAGACGATCCGACAATCATCAATTACTTTAGGTATCTGACTCTCTGGGCTTTGGGAGGTTCAAAAATCAACTTCTCCTTGCTCGCTCTTTCCCGTAGTGCTTTAACTTGAAGCACATGATCGGTTGACGGTGTCCTCCTATGGATCGACGGTCTCCAGCTACTTCAACTATTCTAAGTTTTGATGTTCGAACTCTAACCTGTCACATGACTGCATGCCTTTCAATTTGCGGGGGCATGCATCGACGGTTTGGAGTAACCCACTTTTCGCCCCGCAATTCTCTTGATGCTAACACGTAACCCCTCAGGGAAACCATGGTTTGGATTGCGGGACCACCTTGGGAATTATATCCCGTGCAACTCAGTTCCCAATGCCTGTTTGCCATTGATCTCTCTCTCCAAGGGGATCTGATGGTTGCAACCTTTAACCTTGCTCCCTTTTCATTGGACGACCCCTGTTTACTTTTCCTCTGATCCAACGATCTCAGATCTCCCCGGTCCTATGGTGGCGATCGCTCCCGAATTAAAAAGGAATGATCACGATCCTTCGAACCGTCACAAAGGTTCTATGACATTCTGTCTCCTGCGTAGCTTCTGCAATGCCATTCCTCCTGAGCTTTTCAAATTCCCTGTCAGAGTTTGATCTCGACCACGAGATTCTAACCAACAGACCCGGCCCATACCGACCCGGTGTTTCAACCAGAAGCTCTGATACCAAAATGTAACATACCCATCCACCCACAGGCTGAGTATGTTACCTGCAAGCCCGCCCTCAGACTTCTTTCTCTTACATAAACCTTCTTTAGTCATTAAGGATGAATAAGATAATAGATTTGACAACATGCACAAGAATATCCAGTAAGCATGCATAATCTAAAGATTACGTTAAACGATAATTAAAGATACACAATGGAAATACATTCATACACATGTAGATGATAATTAAATTACACAGCGAAAATACATTCATACATAGGTAGAGATATCAGGACAGAGAGATAACTTATCTTTATGAAATATGACACCGACTGGTTGTAGAGCAAGGACGTTCCACCCAACCGTAGACACCGTTGCTCCAAATCTCAACAATAGTTTCACCCCCGAGCCAGGGCTATGAATCCACAAGGACGGTTCCAGAGTGTACTTGGGTTCCTGAACCATTTAGCTCTCAATCTCTCATAGGTTTCCCGACACCCACAACAATCCAAGTGCCCAACTCTCTTCTACCTAGCCTGTTCCACCCGAGAGAATGGACCTCCACCCTTCTCTGCCACACAGTCCCTGATGCAGTCCTTCTCCTTCCTGCCAGGGCTTCCAACACAACTGGTCCAAAATCTCAATGCTGGATCTCTTAGGACTCACAGTTGTGGGAAAAATAGGGCACAGGCCAATGCATTTCAGACATGCAGGCCCTAGGTCACGGTTGGATCACACCAGGGACCACTACAACCAACTATCCCATAGCTAATTTTTCAGCAGCTCTGTTTCCTTTCACTTTTCCAACCAAGACGTAGGTGAGGATGGGTCAATAAATGGGTTAGGGAATGCATGGGAGTGTGTGCATGGGAGTGTGTGAGGGAAGAATGAGTGAGTAAACGGGAAATCAACGACCAATTCATTAGTCCAACCCCCATATCAGACTAGAGGCGGGTTTAAGTAAACTCGTGGGGAAAACAAGAACCTCTTGGCCTTCCCCAATAAGTTCACGTAATAGATCCCCTCCCTTAGACAAAAAGGGTAATAAGAAAATAGGAATAACACTTAGTCCCTCAAGCTCCCTCTCTTGTGGAATCATAGCCCCCTATAACTCTAGTCCTTGTCTGTCTAACAACTAGAGATTGTTTATTATTATTACTAATCAAAACATTACATTTCTTGGGCATACTAGCCCTTCAATAATTGTTTGGGCACTCTGGCCTCTCAACATTGTAAAAATACATTATTTAAAATGAGGGTTCAAAACATGGGGTGTTACATGAAAGAAGATAGGATTATAGCAGGATTTAACCAAGAAGTACATAAATCAAGGGACAAAGCTTGGCATGAAAGACATATTAAAAGGAAGAGTTTCAAGGAAGGAGACCTAGTCTTCGTGTATGACAGTAAATTTCTTCAGCACCTAGGAAAATTCATAATGCATTGGTTGGGACCATATGAAGTGAAGATTGTCATAGATGGGGGAGTTGTATAGTTGAAATATCTCATAGGTACATAACTCAAAGGAATGATCAATGGGAGTCGACTGAAACTGTATAGGGACAGTCAACCTCCTAGTACTTAGGAAGTTACTGCGCAGAAAAGAGATAGGTATAGAGTGGGAAAAAAAAGACCGTGTCAGACATAAGAAGACAATGCACAACAAAAATGGAGTTAGTGCAATGAAAATAAAAAGTCCATGCACAACGACGAAATGACATACCGCGCACTTGGAAAACTCAATGGATCGAAAAAAGGACCAATGGTTAGAAAAAGGCGAAAATTTGAAAAATGTCGGGTACGACGGAAAGGCACCAACTGACAACAATTATGGGAAAAAAGGCGGAAATTCAAAAAACGACAGCTACAATAAAGGCGCCAACTGTTAGTAATTATGAAATTCAATGCAAAATTACGAATAAATGACCATTACATTAATCAACGTTGGGGAAGCTTCTTCGATAAGCTTCGTCACTTGCCTATATAAAAAGAAACACGGGCAAGATAAGACCCATTGTGAATTTGTGAAATTATAGAGGGATAGAGCACGTAGAGTCGAAGTGAATTAACACATGCGAACCAATAAAGAGTTAGTAAGCCAAAACCTACCACTCCCCATGATGGCACCACTAAATATGGGTGCGTCGAGCCAAGAAGGGAGGAAAAAATGGAGTAGCAGGGCACCACGGGAAGCAGCAGAGCTCGAAGAGGAAAATAGACAACCCGATGAATTCATCGACGTCGACACAATTCTGTCGCCGATCGAAGCACCAATAGAGCCTACACCAGTGGTGGAGGAAAGATAGGAGCCAACCGGATCGACCATGGAAGTCAACCCAGCCAACAACGCATAGGGACATCCCACACACAACATAGGAAACCCACCAGATACTACAACGACCAAAGGGGTCCCACAAGTAAATGGCCATGGTACTGCACAGATAGATGTGACAGTACCCACAAACACCAAAGATGTAACCATGCAGCAACAAGAGGGTCTGGTTGAGGATATCACTAGCTAGATAGAATCTGATATCGAGAGGAGACAGATGGAGGCGGGGTCCTCTATCCAACAGACAAGGCGAAAGGGAAAACAACCTATGCTGCGGTGTTCGCACAGGCAGCCAGATGCAACAATTGTACTCCCGCGCATTCCACAAGGAGTGCAAACCATGCCAACACTGCTAGGTTGTGTGGAGAAACTGAGGTACTCAGACCACGATGTGGTCAACGAGGGAAAATTCCCCGAATTTGCACAACAGGTTTTTTTGGATATCATAGGGATAAGACCCCTTGGTGATCCCTTCCTACAACCAAAGACATGCACAACTGGCCTAGAAAACACGAGCATCCTTAACCTGTTGGAGATTCCCCACTTTGGAAGGGGGAAAGAGGTGAACAACTGCATAAAGAAGTTGATAGCGGTCCTCCACGGAGGATTCCTATGGATGGAGCAACCTGTATCCATAGACGTGGAGCTAATCACACCGATCACATGACTGGCATTAATGGGCGAGAATCCTACACAATACCTGGATGAAAAAACCAATGAGAAGGCGATGGAAGAAGAGATGAAAATAACTTATGGCATAGAGAGGGGGTTGCACGGTATAACCTTCAAGAGAATTAGCGACACCGGGACATGCATGGCCACTAAGCTCATGGCCTGCAAAATTTCGTGAAAGTGTCGCAAGGAAGAAGTCCCTACCAGGGTCGTAGCAGCTACAACGCTGTGTGCAAATGGAAGGTTGCTCAGCTAGGCCCCCTACCCATTAAAATTATTCATGGAGGACTGCAAAGATGCATAGGACCTCGACACAGAGTTCCACTACTCGTGGCTACTCATGTTGATTGCGCTAATGGGGTGGAGGGAATCCCCATATTCATACTTCTGTAGTAGGATAGGTCAGTGTCGTGCAACACAGTACACGTCACTGGGAAATGCACAAAAGAACGAACATGAGTACCTTTGCCAGGTACTTCACCGAGATACAGGAGAGTATCACCAACACTTTGGTGAATAACCCCAGAGGTAGTCGCACAGTTCAAGGGCGTCGCCAACTTCAAGGCGTCCATGCATAATATGTGGATTCGAGCGCACATGGATCCAGGCAAGGAGTGGCTCCAAATGAGATACTGCATCATGGAGGATGACGTAGGGATGGCTATGAGGGATTGGCCTGATGATTGGAAGATCCCAGTCTTAGATTAGTAAGTACCTCAGAGCACAAAGGTGGATGTAGGGCAAGCCAAGACACTTGGAGGAGATAAAGCTACACCCAAAAATATGAAACCAACACAAAAGCCAACGCAACAAAATAAGGGGGGCACATGAAAGAAGGATGTGCATACAATAAGAAGGATGCACATACAGGAAAGAAGGACACTGCCTCGCAAGAAAAAGACCAAGGAGCTGGGGCTATGGGAACACAAGGATCCTCCTTAGCTTCCACCCCCCAAGAACCAGGGCCACCTAAGAAACCAATTTCGAAGTCGGGAGGAACGTGCAAGAAGGCGAAGGTGCATAGAGAGCCACTCAAATATACAATCACAGAGGACGACGCTGATCTTGTGGCCGAGCAAGTGCAAGACCGCATCGCAAAAGAAGTGGAAGAAGCAAAGCATCAAAGGGAGCAGATACAAGATGACCTGGCTAGCATAAGACAAGTCTTCTAGAAAATTAGGGCTACGCAGTGGTCATAAATGGGAACAACATCCATCCTCGAGGGAGAAACAACAACATCGACAAGGACTACGCCACAAACTGAACATACAGTTCACACAACTACGCAGGCGAGTTCGACATTCAGGGTAACTAGTGACATGCTGCAGACGCCACTAAAAGAGGTAGCGCAAGTCGAGATGGTATTGGCCAAGATACCAACAAAGGTGTTGGCCAGACTCCAAGTCACTGTTGCGCAGAAGGTGCAGTCACTCACAAGGACAGATGCAACTGAACTACATGAAATCAAGAATGACAAGGAAGAACTCGAGCTTGTGGTCGAACAAGTAAAGTTCGAGACCAAAGAAGAAAAGGAGCGTGTAGATAAAATTGAACAGGGGGTGACAACAATATACAACCACCTTCTGGACAGTGCGTAGGTCGAGAGTTCAACGACAGAGGAAAAACTCAATCATATTGCCCAAACTATTGACCAATACAGGAAACATATTGAGGAACTCAAGGAAAGGCTGACTCTGACGACTCCACCAAAGGTTAAGGAGCAGAGGAAAGCATAAAATGCACTCCAACTAGTAGAGTTGGAGAAACAAGTGTACACAATAGCATAACTGTCTGAGAAAACAACGCAACTTTGGACAACACTAGAAGAGGATGAGCAGGTCCAACAATGGGATTAGTAAGAAAAGAGGATAAGTGCCGAAATCGAGGACCTCAAGCAGAGGTAGAAGACGATGGACATCACTGAGTGTTTAAAAGGAACACAGGAGGTGAAGAGATTACAGGCTGAACTGAAGATGACACATGCACACAAATAGGAGAGACAGGTGCAAATGGAACCCCTCCAAGAGCAAGCAATAGAGATGATTGTGTAGCTAGAGGCAGAGAAGAAGAACATGGCATATACACAGGTGGAGTGCAAAACCATGGTTTAGGAGGAAGTCACAGTGCGTAACTTAGAAGCACTTATAGAAAAGGCCGTGTAGGTCCAGACATAAGGGAAGGGACTGACAAATAAGTTCCATAGCCTAGTAAAAGCTTTCAAGGGGACGCGTAGTGCCTATGTGGCTCGAGACGACCCACATATTAGTGTTAGGGGTCTGTTGGGCGCAGGACCACTTTGGACTAAAGAATAATTTTGGAGAATAAAACACAAAACAATTGGCAGAAAAAGCAGCACGTGCAAGGAAAATGTGCATGCAGAGGAGGAAAGCATGCAAGGCATGCATGCAAGAATACCTAACCATGTTAGGTTTAGGGTTTTGGTAAGAAGATGTAATGGCTAGTAATCCAAGAACATGTACAAATAGGTACTTAAGAGGTCTAGGTAGGAGTTCAGTTGTTCTCGGTTGGCGGTTCAGAGTTGGATGTCATGTTGTCATACTGTTATTCTGATCTATTTCTGTAAGCTGTTGAGCTGAGGAGAGGAACTAAGGTATATCTTGAGGGTTATATCGCAGGCTTGGGAGCTTGGTGTGATCTAGTCTGCCTCATTGTAAGATCTTGACCTATTTTGATGGAGAGTTGTAATGCGCAAGGCGATGTAGTTTTGGAACCTTAATAATAAAAGAGCAGAGCAGCCAAATCTTTGTGGACGTAGCCTAGGAGGGGTTAAACACGGTAGACCATGTGTTATGTGCTTTAATGTTATGCATCTCTTTTGTTGTTAATGATTAGATGTTAGATAAATGGATGGATGGATTAGTTAGATATGATATTTCACATGCATGAGTAGGAATGACAGATTAATAAATATCGGTGAATGCTAGATTAGATGAATTAAGATCACATAGGTTAATTGTATATCCCCACTCATTTCCCAAGCTACAAACACCTGAGCGTTGCAACCAGCCATTAGAACTATCTCGGGTGAGAATGCGCAGTGCATCCTATGCTCCGTGTTTCCTTCTGGTTTACCAAGACGAACGATAGTTTTAGGAGGGTTTTGTTGGAAACCAAGTGGACTTGAACCCGGGTCAGCCCAAGAAGGGTAGTAGGAGTAAATTATAAACCGACACATATATACAGATAAAACAAATTGAAATTATAATATATATATATATATAAATAACGTGTATGTAAAAAATTCAAATTTTGAAAAAAAAAAAAAATATTAAAAAGCAACTGATGCGCAAAAAATAAAACATATGCCCCGAGGATGGTGCATTCTCTTAGAACAACAACACTGCCTAGTGGTGCATCCCATAGGATGCTCCACTCCAGCTCAATGCTTTTAACCACGTCAGTTCAATTCTTTTAACAACACAGATTCATTTCGTTAGCAAAGACACATCACAATGCTAAAATTTAAGGCATGCAAATTCATGGTGCCCTTTGTTAAACCGATAGCACCAGTGCGCCATGTCTACTAGAGCACCGACATGCTATCTAACGATGCATTGTATTACTAACGCACCGCTAACGGGCCTTACAGAAGATGAACCACATTGTTTATTTTTCAAAACGTGTCATGATACGTATGTTTAACATTTACACATTGGTGCTCCATGACTATTGACGCACCGCCACATATTGCAGCGATGAGCCTACTGAGTCACACCGCTCTAATTGGTTATTACAAATTTTCCCCGATGTTATTGTCTTTACAACACTGGTGAGTTTGTTGGACTGATGGGCATTGCTAAGTTAAACTTCATTATCATAGCTGAAGCGGTGCGATGTGTTATTATTAACGCACTAGTACCACCATGATAGTGGAGCACTGACATTTTGTATCGTGGTGCATTGTAAAGGATAGAGCACCGGGAATCAGGCGTCCAATGAGACGCCCTGCTATGAAATTTCGGGCAATATGTGTCACGGTGTATTTTTTTATACAATACTGGTGCGTTGGCTTAAAATGATTGCACCGCTACGTTAAATTTTATAAATCGTTATGTTAGTGGTGTTGTTAGTTAAGTGAAGTGTACCGGTGCAGGTAGAATCCAATTGTGTGATGGTTTCGAGGCATTCCAAAGGACGCACCACTTTATTTCTATAATTTATCACGATGCTCTTGCTTGAATGCTACCGATGTGTACATATATTTGAGATGAAACGGTGGTGGCTCTCATTGTAAATTCAACACAATACACACTGCATCGGGGCGAGTCAAAGCGTTCAGGCGCACCGTGTGAAATTTGATTTTTTTTTGAAAAAAATGCCAAATTTCAAGCTAAATTCAAATTTTAATTGGATGAAAATGAAAACAATTTGCCTGAACTCTTATGTCCCAAGGAGGCATGGTTTCATCATTGAGAAGAAATTTAAATTCATGGTAATTTCCAAAATTTGGAAATGTGTGGAATCTTCCAATGGAGCTATCCATGTCGGTGTAGAGCACTGGAAACAAGGTGTCTTAGGAAGAGCGGTGAGCACCGAAACTTGCATGATAGTTTGGAATCACATGATGCACTATAACAATGAAAATCAGTTTGGTAATTGCTTTTTTATTTACCCTACGATGTTGTTCCTGGCGACAATGAGGCATATTGGTGCAATTTATTTGGAGTGTGTATTTTTTTATTATAAAGTATGGTGGTGCTTTTGAACATTGATGCACCGGTTCTTTATGTTTCGTGTACACCATGGTGTGGTTGGTTAAACTGGGTGCACCACCATGTTAAATTTTATATATGGTTGAGGTAGTGGTGGTTAATGAAGTGAAATGTACTGGTGGGGGTCGAATCCAATTTTGTGTCGGTTGCGGGGCGTTCCAAAGGACACACCGCTTTGTTTTTTTGTACTTTATTGCGGTGTTGTTACTTGAAAAATATTGGTTCATACATATATATTCAATGCATTGGTGGAAATACTCACTGTGAATTTAACGCAGTATGCACCACTTCGGGGTGAGTCGAAGCGTCCAGGCGCATCGCACAAAATTCGAAAAAATGGAAAATTTCAAGCTAACTTCAAATTTCGATTGGATGAAAATTCAAATAGGAAGGTAATACATAATTCACCTAGCCTCTTATGTCCTGAGGAGGTATGGTTGCACCGTTGAGAGGAAACGAAAATTCGTGGTAATTTAAAAAATTTGGAAATGTGTGGAATCTACCAATGGAGATATCCAAATGGGTGTAGAGCACCAAAAATAGGGCGTCTTAGGAGGGAAGGTGAACACTGGTGCTTGCTTGATAGTTTTGAAGCATGTAATGCACTATAACAATGAAAATCGGTTTGGTATTTTGTTTTTACCCTACCATGGTGCGCTTGGCGACAATGAGGCGCATTGGTGCTTAATGTTCAACAACTCCGGTGTGATTTATTTGGTGCATGTATTTTTTATTATAACTTATTCAAATGATTTTGAACAATGAGGCACTAGTGATTTATTGTTCATGTACACACCAATAAGTATATACCTTAAATGCACATCGACAAAAACACCTCCGCAAAAACCTCCAGTCACCCGCCTTTGTTAACAACCTCCGATATGAATAGTGACAGTGTGTTTGAACATTTAAGAACTGGTGCGGTATGTTTTAAGTGCGCACTGGTGCACCGAAAAAAAAAAAGCTCAGCAAAAACCTCCGCCCGCCCGCCTCCATTAACATCCTCCACTATAAACAACCAAGGGAATAATTTTTTGGGGAGGTTCCATAAAAACCTCTACAAGAAGTTGTTCTCCTTGTAGTGGGATAACAATAGGAAACCTTGTCTCAAAGTATCATGATCCCTGGAAGAATTGTGTTGATAGACCATTTACAAGAGGGGGAATCTAAGGCTTACCCATACAAGCTTGTTCCCAGCCAACAAACTGACCATTGAATCCAAATTTTATGAGCACATCAAATGTAATGCTACATTTTAACTTATCAATTGTATTTCCTTATCTAGATTTATCACCATCCCTTTCTCCTTGTTTGTTAGACTTGAATGGATTCCTTCATGTACAAGAATGACATTATCAATTATTTGTCTTTGTTTTACAAACCCTCCTCGATCTTCTGATATCAAGCCTAGAAGGAGAGTTGTCAGTCTATTTGCAATTACTTTGGAGATAATTTTATAAGAGTCATTGTATAAAGATATCAATCAAAATTTTGTTGGGTTGGATTTTTTGGAATTAGCACTAAGAATTAAAAGTTTATCCCTCCCCTTTTTTAGTTTCTTTTAGGTTCCATTCAACATCCTAATGTGATCATGTTTAATGATGTTCCAATAGGCATGGTAGAAGTGGATTGTGAAGTTGTTAGGCCCAAGTGCTTTGTTTAGGTTAAGGTTCTAGATTGCTTAGAAAATTCCATATTCTGAAATCTTTCTTACCAGGGAGGGTTTAATTCAAGCAAATATTGCTTCGTTTCCTTAGATGTAGAAATATCTTCTGAGTACATATATTTTACATGATGATGAGTTTCAATAATAGAGTGTCAAACTTGTTTACCCAACTACCATATTCCAACTCCACTTCTTTGCACATGCTTTTGAGCTTGGTAGGCCAACATTTATATCTGAAAGTATTTGGTGTTTCAGTCCCCTACCTGGAGCCATATACTCCTTGATTTCAACTACTAATATTCCTCCTCATTTCTTCATTATTTATAATATATGTTAGCTAGTTCTCTTTCTCATTTCAACACTTCTAAAGTTATCTCTTCGGATCCTATTTCCAATTGGAGATTAGAAAGGCAAGATTAAGCAACTTCATGATTTGTAGAGGGGGATGTTGAGGAATTTTTTACCCATTGTTTTAGCATGTGTTTAAGAGACTTTATATTTGGTTCCTAAAAAACGAGGGAGATCGATCTATCAATTATTCCAAAAATATTTAATAATTTTCTAGGCTCAAGGATTTTGGAGCCAAAAGGGATTGAAATGGAAATAAATGGATGCATAATTCTCTTCAAGGGAGAAGCACGAGGAGATATGCTTATGGTCGAATATACATGAGCCAAGAATATGAAAGAAGATCTAGTAGGGGTATAGAAAGAAATATATTTGAATGAGGAGCTTGGCCAAATTTTGAACAATATGACCTAATACCAATCTCTTGTTTGTCCATGTAAATTTCCCTTTTTTGATTTTTGGGTCAAACAAGTCCTAGTCAACCACAAAATCGTCAACTATTTTTCTAATTGAGACTATAATGAAAGTACCTCCTTTTTTTCCATCAGTGAGAATACCATATTAAATTTTCCAACTAGATTTATGGGTGATGGGCATAGAATCACCATATGCTCAAAGGGACATCCAACATGATATCTTTCCCTAGAAGGAGACGATACCACACAAATTTAAAAGTTGGATTTGTTTTCTAGTATATTTCACTAAGAAGATATTAAAAAGCCAAGAGGGGGAGGAAAAGGAGAAAAGGGAATCTACCTTGTTTTGATCCTAGAGGATACACAAACCTCTAGAAGCACCTCTCAAGTTGAGAGTTGAACCATCACATTGCTTCGAAACATTTCTTGAAACTTCCAACACACCCTTATCTACTAGTTTCGCCTCTTGGAGAAGAATGATCCATGAATATTTAACATGAATTAAATCCCTAATTGATCCATTCTTTGTTTCCATATCCACCCCCCTGTAGTCCTAATAGATCACCTTTATTGTTTAATAGATGGTGGTTTATAAAGCACCTCCATAGGCTACTTTCAAGGTTGGCTGCAATCCCAAGTTCTTCTCTTTATTTGATATTTCTTCTCTTTTTTCTTCATTTGTTTTCCCTACTTTTTTGTTGTTGTATGTTTTCCACCTCATCCTCATAGTTGTCCTAATATTGTTATGATTTCTTCCAAGTTAACATGCCACTAAGGGGTAGCTAAGAGACTGCCTGGGAAGGGGAAGGGGTGAGATCATATGATCTTAGAGAAGGGGATGTTTGTGAGTCTGTGGGAAAATCTAAAGGGGGAAAGGGGAGGGGATGAAAGGAGGAAGGGGAGGAAATAGGTCCCAATGAAGGAGGAGGAGGGGTCAATGAGATAAGTGGAGGTG
>ML776658.1:58740-110737 GCA_009831015.1 Picea engelmannii | reverse complement strand
AAACATCTTTTTTGTTTTTAGGTGCTAATTTTAAGGTTTTTCTAAGCTACTGTCTAAGTTTTGAAGGCAATGTTTGAAAAATGTTGTAATTTTGACCCCGTTTAAAAAAATGGTGCTACCGGTAGCACCACTTTTTGATTTGGTGGTTGATTTTGATTTTTTTTATGCAAAAATATGGGTTTTTGGTCCAGAGTTCTCGTTTTGAGGTCACAGTTCTCATTAAGTTGGTAACTATGTTAACTATGAAGACAAATAAAAATCACATGGGTAGGCCCAAGGAATGGGGCCCCTTGTCCCACAAACTAGGGGGTCTCATACACCAATTGGTGTCTGGCTTGGCTGTGACCTTAAAAATAGATTATTATTATTATAATAAATGACTGGGTGGTAGTGGTTAGGATTAGGTCACTAGTCAGAACTAGTTAGAGTGCTGGAGTTGTGGAGGTCCCCATTTTACAAGTAATTTCTTAGGTCAGTGAGAAGGGGAAGCTAGGAGGGATCAGCCCCAAGATTGGCATCGGATTCATGTTGCAGTAATTAACCACCAGGATAAGCATCAAGCCATAGTTTTAGAGTCTATTGTATTTTGATGTGAAAACCCTACAAGTTGAACCATTCTATACATTGGGTAGGAGGGTTTATTGGCTCTATATTTGCCTACTTGACCAAGTGAGGGTCTAGAGGGACTCATACAACTCATGGTTTTTTTCCTAGGGTGATGCAAAGGTTATGCATTCGTATTTACCACACCTTTTTTAGTAGATAAAACTTCATGATGACATTTTCTTAAGGGGGGTATTTGTATGTTATCTAGGACTTGTGAACATAGCGAGAACTAATCCATATTCTAGACTGATATTTTGGGATGGTATTTTACTATGACATCATATGTGATCTATGCATTCTCATTTTCTTGTGTTTTCATGCATTATCAATTATTGTGATGTGTTGGTTTTCATGATAGGAGTATTTTGTGATGTAATATTACTCATGATGACATGTGGTTTTATACTACTTAGGATGATGTTATGTTACTCAAGATGACATGTGTTCTTATGCTACTTATTATGGTGTCATGTTATTCATGATGACATGAGGTTTTATTCTACTTATGATGATGTTATGTTCCTCATGATGACATGTGATTGCTAGCATGTGTTTTTATGCTACTTATGATGATGTTATGTTACTTATGATGACATGTGGTTGATATCATGTAGTTTTTTGCTCATTGCATTTTGTCCATAAGGTGGAAAGAATCAAATACATGTTATAACTATTGCTTGGTTTTATGGTGTGAGTGGGAGATGGATAGGAGAACCACTGATGGGCCTAGAGGGTTGGATCATAAAGATCTTGTTGGGAACACACTTAATCGCTAATGTTGTTCTAGTGGTTCTTGCATGTATGAACAAGTAACTAGGAGGGAGGAAATTGGTGAACAAGTAGCCAAGAGGGAGAATCTATTAAATGTGTAATTAGGAGGGGGGAAATTGATTACATGTCTAAAAAAGTAACAATGAGGGTGAAAAATGGTGAACAAGTAGCCAAGAAAATTGTTGAATGAGTAATTAGGAGGAGGGGCTTATTACATGTGTGAAGAAGTAATCAACAGGGGGGAAATGGATTACATGTGTGAAGGAGTAACTAGGAGGGAGAAAATTGGTGAATGTAAATTGGAAGTGAATAATTGAAGTGAACCACCTAGAAATAAAGTAACTAGAAGTTCAACAATAATTGGCATGAAAATATAGATGACTGCTTGTGTTGATTAATAGGCATTTTGTGAATCATAATCTAATAATGTGTAGAGTAAAGTGATAGTTATGCTTGCATGCTAATATAGGTGTCATACTTACTTCTGATGGTCACACGAGTAATGTGCTCATTTGTACAATATTATTAATATAATAATAGGTGCAATTTGTGTGAATGTTAATATTAGGTGCACCACTTAATGAAATATTAATGAAACTAAAAAAGAAGATTAGTTGCATGGGCATGCATGAGGGGTAATAATATGCATGAGGCCTTCATTCAAACAAAATATTGTTTAGGTGTTGAATGGTGTGCCAAGATTGGGGTTCTTAGGGAATATGTGAGATTTGAGTGGGGGGTTCTGTTTAGCTAGTTTTTGGGTGGCCTTTTTGTGAGAGCTCCAATTGAGGTTGTGGAGGGAGAGTGGATTTGATAGTGACATTAAGCCTTATAGTTTTGATGGGAGGTGGTGATTGTTCCATGGTATAGCCTTAGTGATTGAGGGCTCAAGGGATATCATTGTTTAATGATAGTTGGTTGGGAGGTGAGTTTTGACCCCAAATTGTTGCCTAATTCCACTATTGGTAGCTAGTTTTTGATTGGTGGAAGTTGGTTTGTGGTTGCCTTATTCTTTAGTTAAGATCATCTTTCAATTATAGGTATTCTTGCACCCTGTTTGATAGGACTATTGTATGTAATGGGAATGCATAAAATAAATATGGTTTCTATTAACTAAGTTATTGAATAATAAGTTTTCCATTTAGTTGGTTCATAAAAATGTTAATTCATTACTGATGTTGTAGGTTGCATTATGTTGGTTATTTATAGTTGATAATTGAATTGTTGGAATTTACAATAGTACATTATAATATAGTTGGTTATGTAATTAGTAATTTGCATTCATTGTTAATACATGGATTTATTATTTTGTTGAATAATAAATATGAATTTCAATGTTCAAGTTAGTAAATTGTAGAAATATTATTGGTTCTAGTTGGACCTTCTAAAAGGTTTAAAGGATAGCCCCTAGGAAACCAATTCAACTCCTTGCCAAAGAATGTTAGCATGTCTAGGATTACTAGTGTAGGTAGGTGGAGTTGCCACCTTATTTGGAAAAATATGGATATCAAAATATGAAGGGAACTTGGGCAAGGATCACTAAGTTGATTAGGAATTTATCTTTTTAGTGAACCTATCACTATTGGGGAAATGATTTTATCTTATTTACCAGTGAATATATGGCTAACTAAGCTATCTATGAACTGAGAATAACAAATAAATAAAGCGAGTAAAAATAACTTACTTCTTTCTATAATTTTGGTTCCTTATTAACAAAGGAAGTTGGGGATAAGCATGTAATAATAAAATTGAACCTTTGCATTTCCCCTTTGACCCAAATGCAAACAACAAACTGTAAGAATTAGGTTTTAATATTATCTCCTCTTAGTGTGCAAGTAATCAAAGAGAAACAAAGAGGTTGAATTAACCTCATATGTATGCAAGAGCCCTTAACTGAGTTAGACCTATGCTAGAAAATGCTCTTGAACATTTGAATGAATATAAACCAATGAAAATTAGTTTAATTGAAGAGGGTTATACCTCCTTGGTATTCCTATATTCTCTATATCTTCCTACAAAACAAACCAATATTTTTCAATCTCCACATGTATATGACAAAAGGAAATAAGAAAACAATCAAGTAAAGAAATCTACATTAAATGAAAGTATGAGTAGAAGATGCATGTGCTCCCTCAATAGAAGGGAGTATTGTACCTCATAGGGTGATGTTGAATCCTTTCCTTGAGAAGGAGGGATGGGAATAAATCAATACAAGAGTGAAGAGGGGAATGGTCCACAAACATTGCAAGATGCAATCTCTAAGCCTAAAAACAAAGAGGGAAGACCCAAACCAGTGAGTGAAGGCAATGAAAAACAACTACATCACTTCCTTGAGTAAGAAGGATAATAGGAAACCAAAGAAGATCCAATATGATTTAAGAGATAATGTGAAAAAACTAGTCTACAAGAGCCTTAGATCAACATAGAGCGTGACCCAATAGAGAATCCCAACAGGAGAAAAAGAGAAGAGGAAGCAACCTATTTATAAACAATTCACTATTGTGGAGTGATGCCTATGCCACCCATAATTTTGGTGCACACAATTCTCTTTGCAATAGTCTAAGTGTGTTTTTTGCCCCCCATAATGTAAGTAAAAATCAATGAATCACATGCTTTAAGTAAAAAAAAATTACTTTGCATCACAAGAAAAATTGACAATTAGTGTTAATAATACAAATAGACCATTGTAAACACAGAACCACCAATGACAAGTAAACTGATAATTGAGCAAATTAAAAGGATGGAATCTAACTAATTTTGACCAATAAATAAGAACATACTCGCCAAAGGTGAGGTCCACCACGTGGCCCTAAAGTGGGTTTCTAACTATTTTGAACAATATTTGGGGTGTGAGGTTGCCCAACAATGCCTAATTCGATCAGAGGAGGACCTAAATGGGGAAATATGTGGCCAAAATTCATCAACCAAAGCATGATATGAAAGGAAAGACCAATGTGTATAATTAAATTGCCTAAGATTAGTCAAATGGGACCTTGAGATTAAGTTAGGGACCTAAAATCAACTAGTCACACCATAGGAGAGACACTAAAAAGAAGGGGCTTCGACATGTGTGGGATCACCATAAAAGTGTGCAAGAGTCCTTGAAACATACTTCATTAGTAGTCCATGTGTTATGATAATCTATATCTAAGTTTATATCATGTTCAAATGATTTTGTTGTTTTGATAAATCATGTTTAGTTATGATATTGCTATATTTAATGTTATTTATAGTTATATACTATGATAGTTGTTTAATTTGACTTAATTATTGGTTATTTCTTTTGAATTTTACCCTAGTTGTTTAGGTATCAGTTAGGGTTTATGTTTTAGTATGTGTTTGTGAGCGAATAATTTAGGGTTTATTGAGCTATTAAGGACCTTAGTTGATTACGAACAATTAAGGGACACTTTGATTGAATTCATTGAGGTCCGTTTGCAACAAGAAGAGATCATAACACTAGGATCAAGCAAAATTGTTTTGATGTTTGAACTCTAAGAGAGTTCTAAAGGGTAATCTCAGTTGAAATTATTGAGTGTGATGGTTTTTACTACATCAAGCATTAGTTGTTGTTTTGTATAGGATAATCTACATGCAAAAGGGAAACAAATATCTAGGGCATGAAATGAAAACTCCACCATAGAATGAACCAAAGGGATAAAGGAAAAAGTCATAGGTTATTTGGTAGATAGGATCAACAAAATGTCACCAAAGAAAAATAATTGGAACCAAAAGGGTCACAAGGAAGATGTTGTTGGAGAACTCATACAAGGGGAAATAATAATACCTAATGTGTCAAATATAGAAAAAGAACTTTCAAATCAAAATAAGAGAATATGTGGATCCAAGAGACATAAAGATAAAGGGTCAAAATCATCAGTATACACAACATTTGAGTTCTTTGATGAATCACCAAAAAAATCCGATAGTTATCAAGAGAGAAACCCTAAGGGTTATAAAATAGACATAGTCAAGAAGACATGGTGATACCTCCAATGAAGATAGAATATGGAGGAAGTGCAAATCTAAATTTGGAATGAATGTTTTGAAACTCTTGATATATGATGGAACAACTAATAGGGATGACCATTATTTACCATAACGCTATGACAAACAATTGTAGAAGACAAACTAGATAGCAAATGTGCAATAATCAAGGATTCCTTGGGGGAATATTCCTAACTCAGTATTATGAACCTCATAAGTGAAAACCTTTCAAGTAATGGAGATAAGTTATGGAGTTTTTTTGAGAGTCATCTAGATATCCTAATGATAAAACTTAAACATGTACACAGTTAAAGAGTATCATGCAATTGAAAGGAGAGCAATTAACAAGGTATGATGCCAAAACAGAGGAATTACTCTAACAATTGAAGATGGAACCCCATAAGAGAAAAAAATATATTGGTTCTTAATGGGACTAAAACCTAACATTAAGGCCAATTCTTGAACCACCAAACCAAAAACCTATCAAGAAGAAGTAAATGCAGTGATATAAATGCAAGGGGAAATATATGTCACCATATAAGATGAGGATAAAAAACTAGATGAATGGGAATAATAGATGCATAATTTTGAAAATAGTCTAAAGAAATTGATAGAAGCAAAAATACACGAACCCAAGGAAAAATAGGGTAAAAAACCAAAATAAAATCAAAGTAGACAAGACATAAGAAAACATATTCCCAAGAAATTTCCTTGGTTCAATTTTGTACAACCCAAAATACTTTCAGTCATTATTGGAATGTAATGTACTCGACCACCCCTATGTTTGTTGGGATGGTGGGGCATTGGAAATTTATTTCAATTTCCCTTAAATTCACATAGCTATACATAACTTTCATTACATTAATCTTTTGCTTTGCTATGTTACTAGATGATACATGCATAATGACAAGTAAACACATACACAATTCATGTAAACATTGTTGGCTTGGGGTTTCAAACCGAGGTTTTGAAAGGCTTTACCAAAAAATACCCCATAGGCACTGGCATATTCAATCTTCAAGGAATGAAGAAGGTCTCACTCGAGACACCATGATAATCATAGAGACCATAAGTTTCATGCAACTTATAAAGGAATAGAACATACATGAAACATCCATCATATAACCATGCATTCATTCATAACCACCATAAGAATACAACACATAATATTGCATACTGGACATACATTCGAACCAACATATACAAGATACATAGACAAAAGGTGTTTCATGCATGTTTTATTAATATTGACAACATTCAGATACAATTACTACAGAGGGATCGAAGCCTACACATAGCGCATTCAACATAAAATAGAGAATAATAAGTTGCTTAGATCTAGATCTACTTTCTCTATCATATTCACATAATGTATTTGAACATCACAAGAACTACTACAATGCATAAATGGAGCTCTAACTCATCTACAACTAACATGCAATACTCCACCTTAGTGAACAAAAACCCAACCCCTTACATATCCGCATGAATCCCCCTTAAGTTTATTGGAGCACGACAATCATAACAACCTTGCCAGCTCACCCATAACCTCGACCATGATTGGTTGGATTGTTACAAAAATAGTTATAATGATCATTAAATATCTTCAAGGATTTCTCCTGCATGCGATCTATTCAAGTCTTTGTGCGCAATACAAAATTGGTTTTCACATGTAATAGATCCTTGGTTGGCGCAAACACTGAAACTTGGTGTCATGAGGTGAAAATGCTTGGGCATGCACACAATATTTGCAAAACCTTAGGGTGCCAAAAATCCCCCAACACTATTAGTTGACTCATTCTCGAGTCAAACACGTTGTTTACAGTGTGACATAAGCGATGGATGGAACCATATTCATGAGGTTGGTGATGAGTTCTTTGAAATGACCATCAACCTCATAAAAAATTTATGTCATGTCCTGCATATTTTTGCAGAAATCATCGATGTTACCTGGTGTGATTGTATCCACTATAGGTTTGATCTTCTCCCCCTATTGTATGACTTGAGATGCCTTTTTTTTGTGCATCCGCAAGTTTGTAGTAGTGCAGTTGGGCATTTTCCACTATGTTGAGCATTATGTGTGAAATATTCTATTGGTAACGTGGGTAGATGAAATCTCCCGAAGGAGGATGGAAATTACTGTCATGGGCTCTTGTTGTTCTACCGATAGTAACGAGGGTAGTTCCTGTTTCTTCTCCTTGATATATGCCTCAATTGTGTGGATGTGATCGTCAATGGCATTGATTTCAGGGGCATTTTGGAGGTGTGTCCAAAGCTTAAAGTTGTAGTTGACTACCCTTGAGAAATCGGCTATGCACACTTGTCCCTATTGTAGTGATTTCTCTACATCAACAATTTGATATTGCAAATCTCCTTGTTTTGATTGGGGGGTGCACTTCAACTTTTCCTAAAGCTATAGGTTCTATTCCTATAGATACTGGACTCTCTCCTTCACTTTGTTGAGTTTGCGCGTCGTAGCTGGGAAGTTCAAATTTTATGTTGCTATACCAGGGAATTGTGCATATAATTTGTCGATTCCACTGATCAATAAGGTGTGTGTAGTCACTTTAGCTGGGTGGAGTGCTTTGATCTCCTTGTGTGCAACTTCGATATCCTTGCGGGAAACTATCACCTGGTCATGCTTATGTTGAGTTTCCTTATGCACATCAATTTGTTGCTCATGATTCTACTACATTTTTGTATAGGACTAGATGAGTATGTGGTGCCTGTCCCCTAGTTCATTCATGATTCCAACCATATAGGTTTGTAGGTCTTGTGAAGGTAGTTGCGCCAACTCTAGCTCAGTGTAAGTTAGTAGTCGAGGCTTTGTCGTAGTGGATGAATCAATGGTTGTGACGACCAATGGGATGAAGTGCAATAATATCCTCTAGGTTCTATTGTGAAGGGATGTTGTGCCATTTGTGCTTCATGTGACCTATTGTGCTTGGGACATGGGGCTGGTTGTTGGAGCAAGCTCTCGTGTTTGGCAGAGCTCATCCAACTTATGTGATGATTATCTATTAAACATTTTTTTCACATCTAAATTGGCTTGGATCACCTTAACAATGCTCGAGACTAGTGTAGGGGCTTTCCCTAGTTCCTTCTCTAGAGTGCCAGTGTTGATTTTATGTTCGCCCCGACTAGTCAATATCACACGTATGGTGGATGACACAATTTTCTGAGAAGGGGTTTCCTTTACGATGGGCATAGTGCCAGTCTACTGTGATGGATTCGATGAGTGCTCTCGTTCACTAGATATAGAGTATGGGCTTGGATTAAGCAGTGCGCGTTGTCTTTTCATGGGTGGAATCTTATATGGGGTTACATGCATCTGTTTCCACTCAATGCCTTTCCATTTTTCATTTTCCTTAGCTGCATCTACACGCATCTACTACCTAGATGGTATTTTACCCTTTCCTTGGGTTGTATTGGCCTGTTTCTATTCTCTCGTTGGTTCCTTTCCTTTCTGTTGGGATATCTCTATCCTTTTCTTCTCCTGCCTCCTCTTATTTCTTGTCTCTAATTGTTCTACATCGTCATCTAGGGTGGGTCGAAGTTTGGCTGGCCACTCTACGTTGACCTGTTGAATGTCCTCCTCGGTGATGCAGAAAGGGAGGATATAGGGATTTACCTTCGAATCTGCACTTGGGGTGATGAAAACATTATGAAAAATATAGTTAAACCATAGAAAATCCTCATACCTGTCCATGATGCTACGTGGTATGCAAAGTGCTTGTGTAGTTTCTTGAATTGATTGTTGAATAATTGGTTGTAATTGATGTTGTTGGATAGATGGTTTTCATTGATGTCAACATAAGCGGTTTTCATTGATGTCAACATAAGTGGTTGTCATTGATGTCAACATATGTGATGGGTGAATTTGAATAAGTCTACAAGAATCCCTAGAGGTGTGGTTATGAAACCCAGAGTTGTTTGAGGAATAAGGATATGAAGGACAATGTAAATGCAGGTAACACAATCATAGATGTATAGTTCTTGTCATACTGTTTCCAATGGTAGCTGGTACATCACATGGTTCCTCAGGGTTAAGGAGATATGCCCTCTTGAAGATGGAAGCCCCAAGATATGGTTAAGAAGCCCTAAACAGTTGTGATAAGAAGTGACAAGTCAACCCCAAATTAATTAAAAGAAGAAAAGTTTTTGCAAACAAGAAGTTACAAGTCGGCCCCATTGCAATAAATATTTAAATAAATATTAAGGATGTTGTTGGTAAAGTCAACCTCAATGGAATAATCATTAAAAATTAAATTGAATTTTATTTGGGTCAAGTTGACCCTTAAAAGAGGGTGCCATATCTAGTATAAATAAGGCACCCAAGAGTTCATTTGTTACATTAAATCAAGTGATTTTTATCTGAGATAACCAAGGATATTTGAGGCGAATTTCACAGGGAATATGAAGTGAATAAGGGTGAAATTCCAAGGGAGGATGAAGTCTTGTGATGATGTGTTCTAAGGTATGTTATTTAAAGGTCATCTTACCATTTTCACTATAGATTTTTTTCTAGAATGATTAAGATAGACAAAATTGGAGGTAGATGAGAAGACATATCAAGGTATATGTGGTAAGAATTTAAGCTTATGGGTCGTTTTACTTTTGGAGATACACTTTATGGAAGATAGGGTTTTGGACTAGTCCTAAAAATAGTCTCAAACATGTGTCCCGGATAAAACACTCATACCTTATTCATAGAGGATCCAAATTCTATGAGACCAATTTAAGTGGAAATATAATAGTCCTTAGTATATTGTGTGCTAGTTTCATAATCATATATCAAATATTGAGCGCGTGGCATCCTGTACAAGTTTGATCTTCAGAATAGGATAAAATTCAACAAGGTTTGCCATTTTCACTATAACTTCCGTTTTGAGAAGTTTCAGAACCTGAAATTTTGAGGAAAGGGAAGACATATCTAAGAGTATTTGTGGTTAAAATTTCAGACCTTTATTCATTACAAGTACATAGTTATGCTTGTTGAATGTTAGGGTTTGTGACTAATCCAAGATTAGTCCCACGAGACCGAGGTAAAGTTTGATAAATATGTTATTCTCTTGTTGCTGAAGTTGAGGAAGAGATACATGTATGTAATTTTGTGTATCAGGTCTGCTACATGATCGAAGGTATGCTTTACATGTGTTATTGAGGGTTATGTTTATGGTACATGCTTTAGGCATGTCTTGATGATGATGGTATATGAGATGGTACACCTTTGTGATGATATGATACATTGTTAGAAGTATATCTTGGGTATGTTGGTCTCTAGTTTGGTATATGTCATGGTGATGTTATCACATGCTTGAGGCACATCCGTGATGATATCTTATGGTACATGGTGTATGTCATGATTGAGACATATCATGAGTGATATTGTAAATGCTTGATCCATATCTTGGTGATGTTATGGTACATGCTTGGTGATGATAGTACATGTTGAGACACATCTTGGTGATGTTATGGTTCATGGTTTGATACTTATTTTTGCACATGGTTGAGGCACATCTCTTGATGATGATATGGTACATTGTTAGAGGCACTTCTTGGTGATCTTGGTATGTGATATGGTATAGGTTTTGGTACATGGTTGATGCATGATATGGTATAGGTTTTGGTACATGGTTGATGCATGATATGGTACAGGTTTTGGTACATGGTTGATGAATGATATGGTACAGGTTGATGTACATTGTATGGTATAGGTTGATGTACATGGTATGGTATAGGTTGATGTACATGGTATGGTGATGGTTTCAGTATCCATGTGAGTTGATCTTGTTATAATTGGTTGATGATGATATATCAATGACAAAGAAAGTGACAGGTTGGATGATTGGTTGATCATAAGTTACAGGTTGATTGATGTATCCGTGATAGTGGCAGTTACAGGTTGATCAGTGGTAGTAACAATTTAATTCTACACTTATATTCCAGGGTGACAGGATGGGGAAAAGAAAGGAAGTTGTAGCCTCTTTCCGGTTGGTGCTGGAGAACTCAGGGAGTTGGAGCTTCCTTCAGGTTGGTGCCTGTAAATTAGGGGGCCATATCCAACTTCCAGTTGGTGCCGGAGAATTCAGGGAGTTGGATATTTCTTCAAGTTGGTGCTTGTAAATAAGGTGGTCATAGCCCCCTTCCGGTTGGTGCCGAAGAATTTAGGGAGTTGTAGATTCCTTTAGGTTGGTGCCTATGAATCAAGGGGTTGGTACCTCCTTCCAGTTGGTGCTTCCTATGAATGTATTCTCGATATATATAAGAAAGAATTTTTTGGTTTTCTCCCATTTGTGTTTCCACGTAAATTCTGGTGTACTATGTATATGATGTGATATTGTTGAATATGGTTATATGCTCATGATATATTGAATGCAATCATAAATTATATACTACTGATAAAGTTGAATATTATATATTGTGATTTAAAGTGGTAAAAAGTGCTCATACTGATTCACCCCCCTCTCTCAGTATTCCAACAGTTGGAATCATAACAAGTCCTTCAAGAAATCAATTTAACCATTGGAAGGTAGATCATGGATATCATGACTAATGGATACATAGCTAATGGAATACCATTATTTGATGGTCAGACTGGTCTTCAGTATGATTTGTGGAACAACAAAATGAAAACATGTTTACAAGCACAGGGGTTTGATGTTTAGCAATCGGTTGTGTCAGGATACAACTCTACAAAGAAACTGAATACTGCAACCAAGAAGTAATTGAAAAGAAACAAAAAAATGACAATGGATTTCATCTTGGAAGGATTATGTGATTTAGTTAAATACAAAGTGGGACAATGCTCATCAGCCAAATAAATTTTGGATAAACTACATAATCTATACTTTAAGGAATCCCATTCAATCACAGAGCTAGAGCATACCAATAAAAATGAAGAAGATGATAAAACATAACAAAATGAAAGATGCTCTTCATGTTAGACAAATTCATAAGAAGAATATTGTGAAGAAGGCATAGTAAAACTTGAAGTAGAATTGATCAGTGCTTTAGACAATCTGATGAAAGAAAGAAGGAAGAACAAGTCACTCAAGGAAGAATTGATCGAGCTAAATAAGGGATCTCGAAATCCCATCTCTGAAGAATTCCAACAAATGATTACAAACCTAAAATTCCAAATAGAAGAATCCAAAAGGATTGAAGAAGCATGCAAAAGTTAGTCAGAAGAAAAGGAGTTCTTGGAAGCCAAAATAGTAGGACAAAGAAAGGAAGTAGAGAAGAGAGAAGAGATTTTGACTAGCCATATCAAGGAAAGATCTGAGGAATTAAATAAGATTGAATCAAAATTCAATCAACAAGAAAGAAGACTTGAAGAAGAAATTGTCTCTTTGAATACTCAACTTGAAAAAGCAAAGAGAAAGGAAGAAGTCATGAAGATCCAGATGATGAAGAAAGAAGAAGACTATGAGAAGCTGAAGAAGAAGTTGTCACATTAAGAATTAAAGTTATCAATCTCAACAAGAACAATGAAGAGAGAGAAAGTCACACATCATCAGTAATGAAAGTTGAAGGAAAATGTTACAAGTTACTAGAAAGGAAGAATGAAGAGAAGGTTGATATTTATGCAGAAGTGATCAAAGACTCTATCAAGAAGGAAGTATGTGAGCCTGCAAAGGAGAACATTCCAAAAATGAAGAAGACTCAAGCATAAGGTTACATAAGAGACATATATCAAAGAATACCCTCCACTTTCAGGTATGAAAGAAGCTTCAATCATTATAAAGGAAACAACAAAAGAGAAGATTGTGATCAACCAAGGCATGAGTTCAGAAGGACTACATCACAAAGAAGATCATTCACTCCCAGGTATGAAAGTTTCTTTTATGGTCATTGTTTTACTTGTACTAACTTTGGACATAAAGTTGCAGACTGCATATCTTATGGAAGAAATGGTCAAGCAAGAAATGTTTATATGGCCCCACACAATATTAAATGTTACAAATTCCACAACTATGGACATATGGCTCGCGATTGTAGAAGCATGATGTATACTTCTATGAAAGAGAACATTGATATCATATATAAGAAGACTTGGAAAAGAAAACAAGAACAAGTAAAGGAAGAACAAATGAATGAAGGACACCCAAAATTCATACTCTCAAGATTTGCAGTAGTACAAGATCATGACAAATCTACAAGAAAAAAGGAATATGTCAGATAAAGGTTTGGAGAAGAAATGAAAAACAAGAAGAGTAGGTGAATGAAGACTAGGTCCCGAAGATCGTACTCATGATATTTGCAGTAGCGCAAGTTCATGATGAATCCATAGGCAAAGAGGAAGATGTCAAAATCCAGAAAGAGGATGAAGATGAAAAGGTTGTCAGAACTCAAGAAGAGGATACAAAGAAAGATGTCAGAATGCAAGTTAGAACTCAGGAAGATGATGAATCCACAAATAGAGAGGAAGATTACTCCACATCAGAGCGACTATTTTTTTGATCCATTCGGCTTGGAGACTCTCTGTAAATATGAATGTTGAAGAGGGGGAATCTAAGAAACAACTCTACAGATCAAAGAACTACATTTTGAGCAATCTGAAGTGTTTGTAGATTTTGGGAAAGCAATTTCAGAATGGTTTGATGACAGAAGTGTAGAAAGTCTTGTGACAGTTTGTTTGAGGAGCATCTTTCAAAACACATTCCCATGTAGGTATCAACTGATAGTTATAAAGTATATCATTAGCACACTTCTCAGGAAGAGGTTCAGGATTGTATAGAGGATTCCACGTATGTATTCAGGCAGGGATATATTTATTATAGATTGTTTCATTATGAGTAGATATATTGAGCAACAAGGAATATGTTGTGATCAGTTGCAACAGATGGGTCAACATTGTATGTAGTTGAGTAGAAGAATCATGGATAGTTTTATGACATATGGAAAGAGATGAATTCATGATACACTTGATAGGTACAAAATACATGAGTCAAAAAATATGCATAACAATAGATGGAAGCATATTGACAGGTGAAATTACTTAGTTACAGGAAGGCAAGCAATGAAAATGCACAACCGAATAGGGGAAGATAATTTTTCAGCAGAAGCCATGCCATGAAAGGAAAATTGTTGAAAAGTATGGTCATTTATATGAACTTGACAAGCCATGAAGATTTGCATTCAAGTAATTTTTGAATTCTTTTTATATATGTTAGTGAATTACAAGAGGAAACACCAATGGAAAAGAAGCACCGAAAGAGAGGAAAGGAAGAAAGTAAAGGAAATCCCCACATTGATCTACATGACATCTTGCAGAGAAGTCAAGGGAAGAGAAGTTGTCAGAGAGAGAGAGACCAGATTAATAACATGAAGATAGGGGGAGACATATCGACAGAGGGAGTTACCCTTTTGCCTATGATGTCAAAGAGGAAAAAAGAGAAAGATTAGAAGCATGAAGAAATGTGGAGCAACCCCAAAGGGAGATACCCTTTTCCATTGATGTCAAAGGGGAAGAGAAATAAAAGGAGAGAAACATGAGGAGACAAGAGAAAGATCATGAGCATTGGTCACATGTGGAGTATGAGTGTTGCCATCAATGCCAAAGGGGGAGATTATTGGATAGTTGGTTGTAATTGAGGTTGTTGTATATATGGTTGTCATTGATGTCAACAAAAGTGGTTGTCATTGATGTCAACATATGTGATGGGTGCATTTGAAGAAGTATACAAGAACCCCTAGAGGTGTGGTTATGAAACCCGAAGTTGTTTGTGGAATAAGGATATGAAGGACATTGCAAATGCAATTAACACACTCATAAATGGATAGTCCTTGTCATACTGTTTCCAACGGTAGGTGGTACATCATGTGGTTCCTCATGGTTGACGATATATTCCCTTTTGAAGATGGAAGCCCCAAAGTATGGTTAAGAATCGCTAAACATTTGTAATAAGAAGTGACAAGTCGGCCCCAAATTAATTAAAAGAAGAAAAGTTGTTGCAAACAAGAAGTTACAAGTTAGTCCCATTGCAATATATATTAAAATCAATATTAAGGATGTTGTTAAAGTTGGTCTCAATGGAATAATCATTAAAAATTAAATTGAATTTTATTTGGGTCAAGTCGACCCTAAAAAGAGGGTTCCATATCTAGTACAAATAAGGAACCTAGGAGTTCATTTGTTACATTAAATCAAGTGATTTTTATCTGAGGTAACCAAGGATATATGAGGCAAATTTAAGAGGGAATATGAAGTGAATAAGGGTTAAATTCCAAGGGAGGATGAAGTCTTGTGATGATGTGTTATAAGGTATGTTAATTAAAGGTCATTTTACCATTTTCACTATAATTTTTTTTCTAGAATGATTCAGATAGCGAAAGTTAGAGGATGTTGAGAAGACATATCAAGGTACATGTGGTAAACATTTCATCTTCTGGGTCGTTACAGTTTTGGAGATACACTCTGTGGAAGATAGGGTTTTGGACTAGTCCTGAAACTAGTCTCAAACATGTGTTTCGGGTAAAACAATCATAACTTATTCATAGAGGATCCAAATTCTGTGATACTAATTTAAGTGGAAAGATACTAGTCCTTAGTATATTTTGTGTGAGGTTCAAAATCAAATATCAAATATTGACCATGTGGCATGTTGTACAAGTTCGCTCTCTAGAATAGGCTAGAATTCAACAAGCACTACCATTTTCGCTATAACTTATGTTCTGAGAAGTTTCAGACCCTAGAATTTTGAGTTATGTTTTTTGAAAGTTAGGGCTTGTGACTAATCCAAAACTAGTCTCACAAGACTGGGGTAAAGTTTGATAAAGATGTTATTCTCTTGTTGCCGAAGTTGAGGAAGAGCTACAGGTCTGTAATTTTTTGTATCAGGTCTGCTACAGGATCATAGGTATGCTTTACATGTGTTATTGAGGGTTGTGTTTATGGTACATGCTTGAGGAATTTCTTGATAATGATGGTACATGATATGATACACCTTTGTGATGATATGATACATTGTTAGAAGTATATCTTGGATATCTTGGTATTCGGTTTGGTATATGTCATGTTGATGTTATCACGTGCTTGAGGCACATCTTATGGTACTTAGTTGAGGCACATCATTGATGATATATTATGGTACATGGTGTGTGGAATGATTGAGACATATCATGAGTGATATGGTATATGCTTGATACATATCTTGGTGATGTTATGATACATGCTCGGTGATGATAGTACATGTTGAGACATATCTTGGTGATGTTATGGTTCATGGTTTGATACTTATTTTGGCACATGGTTGAGACACATATATTGATGATGATATGGTACATTGTTAGAGGCACTTCTTGGTGATATTGGTATGTGATATGGTACATGTTTTGGTACATGGTTGCTGCATGATATGGTACACATTTTGGTACATGGTTGATGCATGATTGATGCATGATATGGTAAAGGTTGATGTACATGGTATTATGATGGTTTTGGTATCCATGTGAGTGGATCTTGTTATAGTTGGTGGATGATGGTATATCAATGACAGAGACAGTGACATGCTGGATGATTCGTTGATCATCAATTACATGTTGATGTGGCAGTGATATGTTGGTTGATGTATCAGTGACAATGGAAATTACATGTTGATCAGTGGTAGTGACAATTTGAGTCTACAATTATATTTTAGGGCAGTAGGACGAGGCAAGGAAAGCCTCCTTCTATTTGGCGTTGAAGAACTCAGGGAGTTTGAGCTTCCTTTAGGTTGGTGCCTGTAAATCATGGGGTAATATCCTCCTTCTAGTTGGTGCCACATAATTTAGGGAGTTGTAGCCTCCTTCAAGTTGGTGCCTATAAATTAGGGGGTTGGTCCCTCCTTACAATTGGTGCTGGAGAATTTGGAAGTTGGTGCTTCCTATGAATGTATTTTTGATATATATAAGAAATCATTATGTGGTTTTCTCCTATTTGGGTTTCCATGTAATTTCTGGTGTACTGTGTATCTGATGTGATATTGTTGAATTATACTACTTATGGTTATATGCTCATGATATATTGAATGCAATAATAAATGATATACTACTGATAAAGTTGAAGTTTATATACTATGATTGAAAGTGGTAAAAAATGCTCATACTGATTCACCCCCCCTCTTAGTATTCTAATAGTGTTGGGCACCATCACTAGAGCGTTGTGTTATTATGAGTCTGGATCTTCTTATCCTTGATGTATTGCAACTCTAGGAATTTGGGCACTGGGAAGGATGGTGAGATCTCTGCTTTGTACTTGTGACATGGTGGTGACTTCCAAAATATCATGGCTAATAGAAGTAACACCCAATTGTAGTGAAACTCCTTGTCGAGGACCCATGCCTCAAGGCAGTCCTGGATGAATTCATTCAATAAGTATTGGGCCCAAACCATGCTAATTCCTCAGATGCATCACTCTGTGGTGACAATTAACTTTAGTGGGAATTCATCCTTGCGACACTTTCACAAAATTTTGTAGGTGAGTAGCTACATGACGAATCAAACTTTGTCATCATTAATATATGAAATCATCACTCCTCTTGAACCTCTATGTGTACCATACTTTATGTACACCTCCTCGTGCACTGCATACTTAGTCGCTATCACATAAACCGACTCATCTCCTTGTGTAAGAAGGCACAAGACTAGGATCATTATGTTGACGTTGACTTGATATGGCTTATCAAGCTAGAGGACACCGCCATACAATTGACTGAGTAAGAATTGAACACACACATTGATGGGAGGGTTGCGTCCAAAATGTGGGAAATCCACTAATGACATTATCCTTGATTTCTTGAGGGAATTTTTCCATTCCATGGTGACCACTCTTAGTTTTCCCTCTACCCCTAGAATCACCTATGCCTATGCTTCAAAGCATAGTTTCAGGAACTACACCTCATCTTGTATGTATAAATCTACATATTTAAGTTGGAGAAACCTTCCCACTAGAGGGCCCTTGATAGTTCAAGCTTGGGAACATGTTGGTCCTTGACCACCTGGACTTTCTTTTGTGCTTTGGGCTTGCTTACGGAAGCCATTATCCTTGTTGATTGCTTGGTGCTTCTAATTTACTATTTTACCACCCTCTTCTCGAGAGATCTGTTCCAGTCTCTCCATGGAAATTGTTACTTGGAAGGGTTGTGTGCACTAAATGGTTGACATAGAGTGGCGTAAAACCATAATTCTCTTTGGCCTTTTGGGTGCTTTGCACTTGGATTTTTGCTACCCACTCGACTCTTCTCTCTATGCTTGGATTTCTACTTTTCACTTGGATTTATCAGTGAAAATAATGGGTGGAAGTGGTGCATTTGAGGGTTAAATACTTGGTTTTGTAACTCCCCCCCCACGATATCCATTTACTTATCTATCTACCTCAACTCACACTCATCATTAGTGTACATTGATGATATGCCTTTCTTCCATAACTATTATGCATTGTGGGGAATTATTGCCATAATTGATTCCAATTCCCCATGCTATCATCACCTATCCCATTGCTAATTCCCTACCTCTCTGCTACTATATATTCCTGCATCCAGGTAGCCAACTATTGTTTCCAACTATTTTGTAATTTAGTTTGTACTTAGTCATTTATACCGCAATCTCCTCCGAATCTTCTAAAATTGTTCCGAGTATGACCTATCTCATCCCACTTGAATGTATGGACATGTCTAATCCATCTACTTATTACGTTGGTTATGAATAATATAACTGATTACAATTCTAATCCTGCACACTGCCTATCTACTGCGCACTCCCATCCCACACATGGTACGTTATCATAGAAGATCCAAAGTCAATGAGACAACATAGTTGGAAATGTAAATTGGCCATGTATGAGTTGGCTAAAAATGGCCAGAGAAGAAATAAATCATGCTCAATGATTTCAATAAGAGTATAAAAGGACACATGAATCCAATAGAAGTTGAAGACAACTAGGAACATTAGAGCGAGCTATAAATGACGAAAGAGGGAGTTTATTGCATGGTTGCAAGTGTTATTGTTGCTCATGTTGTTAATAGTCATCCATATGAAGAAGATATCATAAGGGTAAAGTATTGATAAGAGGTTGGTGAAGGAAGTCAGTGAGATTATACAGATGCCAACTAATCAGGTAGAATCAGATTAAATTACAACTATGCAAGTATGAATTTGATGTATTTATGCTGCATTTTCTGAAGGGAATTTAGATAAAAAAATTCTCAGCCAAAATTTATTTTTTGAAGTGACATTATTGTATGATTTGAATGCATTAATGGGAACACTATAACACTGGGTGTGGTAAAGGATGTAGGCATAGGACAATTATAAAAGTTGTTTAGATTTTCAATGCATTCATATGACATAATAACATATCATTATTTTGTTGTTTATGAGTTAATAACCAAAGCAAATAAAGGGGTATAATCATGTTGTAGAAATGAATGCTAGTAAAGCTAGCCATGTGTGAGACTATGATATAGTTGGATATGGAAAGGATATGGTGCCACACAAGTATCCTATGGTCTTCCTGCTTATTATTATGTTTGGAATGCAACCTTTTTGCCAACAATGGAGAGCGCCAAGGAATTATATTCTTGGTGTAGTGTTTGGGTCGAAAAGGAAGGCATCCAAATGGTAGAGCAAGAAATAAGAAGTTTATAGATGATGTGTCGAGGCATTAGAGGGGGGTGAATTAGTGTCACAAAACTTTGGACAATTTTCCATTTTTCACAAATTAACTGAACAACAAATATTTATTTCATTTTCTCAATCAATATATATAAAAGAATAAATACTTTGTTTATTTAAATAACTTGAATGAATACATAAGATCAATCTTTTAATATCATCTTCAAACAATTATGAGAGACCCAACTCTCTGTTACAACACCTAGCTTGTAGTTCTTAGATCCAACTGAGAAATGAGGAATCCAACCCTCATAAGAAGTCCCAGCTTGTTGATCTCAGATCCAACTGATATGTGAGGAATCCAATCCTCATACAAGACCCAACTTGTAAACAAGAACCAACATGATAGAATGAATCTTCATTCAATCCATTATATATAAATATATATACTACAACTAATTCAACTAATTTTTCTTCTCACCATTATTTCTTGTTTATATAGTCTTCCAACTGGTGTGAATTTGAATCATTGCATCTTTTGATATTTGAACCATTGTACCTTTTCATTTAAAATGATAATATTAATCTTTAATTAATATCATTTTTCCTTTTATCCTTTATTCATAATTCTCATGAATCAACTCTCTTTTAATCATGATTGTTTGTCGGTTCTTTTGTCTTCATGAGTTGATCACAGACATGGATCGACTCATCATATCATTCTCATGCTTCTGCTGCATTCTCTATTCACCAACAGATCATATTTGATCTCTTATCGATTCTCTATAATGTTCTAGTGTTAACTCTCCATCGAATTAAATATGTATGAGGCGCTTCCTTCAAACCATTTTCATATGATCACAGGCATAGAACCATGGGCTTATCAATTTAAGCGCTGCCTCATTTTACCCTTATTTCTCTATTCCATATGACCATAGGTGGTGAGCATGCACTAGAATAATAAGTGCTTGATCACTTGTCAAGATCAACGGTCATGTTTTAATCACATGATGAGATGGAAAACCGTCGTTACTTTGGGACTTCATCCTTCGTGACTTTCAGCCTCTGTAATATTTCAAATCTTCTGAGGCAGATTTCCCCGTAGTATATCAGACGATCATTATATAGATTTTCTTTTTGAGATTTGATCTCTGCATACTGCTTGACATTCTCTGCTAACTGTGCACTTTTCCTTCTGAGCTTTAATCTCTGCATACTGTTTGACATTCTCTGCTAACTGTTATGCTGTTGACATCAATGCCAATTTCATATATGATAACTCAACAATGACAATTCATCATAACTACTTATCATCACATCATAACGACATCGACTGTTGACATCAATGACAACATATCAATGACAATATGTCCAAAAATCCCCCCATTTGTCATTGAGGGAAAAACACTAAATTCATACACAAAATCCCTATGTGATGATGCATTTCTCTTATGAAGTTACTCTCCCCCTTTGACATCAATGGCAAAGGGTTGCTCCCGTTATGATCAACCTCTGTTTGTCTGCATTTTGTTGACCAAAATATGAACTTGGGTAACTCCCCCTACATTCATGCTTTGCCTGCCATAATTGAATGAATCCCCCTATCAATATGCTCTCTTTGCCTCTGACTACTCTCCCCCTTTGTTTATGAAAGGGTAGATCTTCCTGTCAAGGTCTCTTCTCGTGTTAATTTTAAAAACTCTTGGCATAATCCTTTGATTTTTTAGAACCCAATTTAAACCCCCTTTTTTTGTATTTTTTTTCTTTAGCTAACAAATTATGACTTCATCAGAATTTGATATTGTCCCATATTCTTTTATAGGTACTTCATTTTCTTGAGCTTGATTTATTTCATATTGAATTTCACATTCTTTATTAGGACCTTCACCCATCATTTTCTTATTATTAATTTCTTCAAGGGTAATAACATCTTTCTTGCTTTCTCCTTCAGATTTTCTTCTCCATATCTTTCTATGAGATATTCCGCTTTTTGGATCTCCTCTTTCTAATTGTGTTTTTGGAGATTTGTCATCTCCTTTCTTCTTCCAACTTTTATTAGGTTTTTTCACTGACTTGAATGACTTATTCAAATATTGACTTTTTGTATTCTTGCATTTTGGGATTTGTGCCCAAACCTATCACAATTGTAACATCTCATTGCATGACAAAATTTTGTTGTGTGCCTAACAAAATTACATCTCCAACATCTAATTGAGTTTTTGGATTTTCTTGTATATCCTTCCTCTAGTTTCTTGCAGTCCACTGCTTTATGGAAAAAGCTATAACAAGAAAAGCAATAGCCATTGAAGCTGTTTCCATTCTTGATTTTATTTTGGCTTGAAAGATATGTCATTTGATTTCTTCTTCCTTTTTACTTCTATAACTGTCTTCCTTAACAAAGTTTATGACTTGTAATTTCTTTGTACTTGCACCTTTTCCTTTTAAGAAGGATGATCCTTTCTCATGTTTGTAAATGGTGCTCCATTTGTTATTGTCTTCTTTCTTATTGTATCCAAGGCCAGTTTTTTCATTAGCTGATCTTTGGCTCTTCCAAATCTTATCTAGGATAGCTGAGCTATTATGGAAATTGAAAATATTATTTGTCTTTTCATTCATTTTTTTGATACTGACTATTTGTAACTTCAACATGTGACATAATTCTTCCTTTTTAGTCAACTGAATCTTCAGGGCTTCTTCCACTTCTTTAGCATGTTCAAGTTGAGTCTTTAGATTGATGACTGTTTTTTCTGTCTCATCCAAGAATTCTTTGCATTTAATAGATTTTTCATATGTCTTCAATTCTTCCATATCTTTTGTTAGATAAAAAACTTTAGTTTTCAATATTTTGATTTCTTCCTCATATTCTAGCTGAATCCTTTTGAGATTGATGGCTTCTAATTCAAACATTTGACATGATTCTCCCTTTTTCTGGTCTTATTCCTTTCTCTTAGCTTCTTCAATTTGAGTCATTAGATATGCATTAGTACTTTCATTTATCTTTTTGAAATTGATGATTTCCAATTCCAACAATTGGTAAGAATTGTCTTTCCTTGTTAACTAGATCTTTAGGTCTTCTAACCTTTCTTTAATTTTCTCAAGTTGAGTGTTTGGACTGTTAAATAATTCTTTTGATTCTTTTAGTACTTATTTTCTTTTACTATCACGTGTCTTTAATTCTTCCATCTCTTCTGTTAGATTAATAACTTCTGTTTTCAATCTTTTGATTTTTTCTTCTTTGTTTTCTAACTGAATATTTTGCTCATGTTCTTCATGGTTAGATTGATCTAACTGTTGAAGTAGCAACATATCCTTTTGTTGAATTTTCTTCAACTCTTCTAGAGTGCACATGGTTGTGTACTCAAGATTGTAAAGAGCCTCCACAGGAACTTTAATATGCATATAATTTCCTGGTTCCAAACGAATATCCCCTATAACAACTACAACATCAGTTTTAAGATTATGTATTTTTTCTTTAGTGATTACTGAGGTATGGCTCAATTCCTTGATGAGGTTGTCTTTCTCACTGTTGACTGATATTTGCATCAAATCTTGTATTTCATTCTGATTAGAAATCTTTTTCTCTATATTATGTTCTTCAATTTGATTGCAATTTTCCCCTTTTTAATTTTGTTCCTTATCTTGATAATGATTCTCTTCTTCTGAGTTTTATTCTTTATTCTGAGAGGAATCCTCTGTATCTGAGTCTTGTTGCTCACTTTGATAGGATTTCTCTTCTTCTTGTGTTTCATTCTGATAACAATTTTCTAGTTGGAGCCATAATTCTTTAGCATATTTGTAGTGCCTCATCTTTTCTTTGACTTGGTGTGACAATCCATCCTGGATTGCTTTTAAGGATGCTAAACCGTTTCTCCTTGCCTCCTTTGCAGTTTTGGTTTTTCTATTTGAAGTAGTTAAGTGCCAGGGCTTACTTACTACCGAATCCCAAACTCTAGATCCTCTTGACTTCATATATCTTTTCATATTTTCCCTCCATGATGAATAATTTGTTCCATCAAATAAGGGAGCTTCATTTGTGGAGATAGAAATTTGTCCACCCATTTCTTCTGAATCTACCTTCAATGTTTAAACTGTGCTGAGGGAACCTTGCTCTGATACCAAATGTTGAAATGGATACTTTCCACTGAGAGGGGGGGTGAATCAATGTCACAAAGCTTTGGACAATTTTCCATTTTTCACAAATTAACTGAACAACACATATTTATTTCATTTTCTCAATCAATATATATAAAAGAATAAATACTTTATTTATTTAAATAACTTGATTGAATACATAAGGTCAATATTTGAATATAATCTTCAAACAATTATGAGAGACCCAGCTCTTTGTTACAAGACCCAGCTTGTATTCCTCATATCCAACTGAGAAATGAAGAATCCAACCCTCATAACAAGTCCCAGCTTGTTGATCTCAGATCCAAATGAGATGTGAGGAACACAATCGTCATACAATATCTAGCTTGTAAACATGCACCAACCTGATAGACATGGATGATTTTAAGGATGGAAATTTATTTTAAAATGTAGAAACCTTGGCGAGTCTTACTAACCCTTCATATGCCAACCATAAAATTTTGGCGATTTTTAAGGTAAAATATTTTTTTCCTATAGAATTTGGGCGAATCATTTTTAGAATAGTGAATATTTGTTTGGGAAAAACCATGGAAAGTTAGCCCATGAGCGAAATTTATCCCCTAAAATCATTCTATCAGTGATAGAATGAATCTTCATTCAATCCATTATATATAAATACATATACTTCAACAAATTCAACTACTTTTTCTTCTGACCATTCTTTCTTGTTTATATAGTCTTCCAACTGGTGTGAATTTGAATCATTGCATCTTTTGATATTTGAACCATTGTACCTTTTCATTTAAAATGATAATATTAATCTTTAATTAATATCATTTATCCTTTTATCCTTTATTCATAATGCTCATGAATCAACTCTCTTTTAATCATGACTGTGTGTTAGTTCTTTTGTCTTCATGAGTTGATCACAGACATGGATCGACTCATCATATCGTTCTCATGCTTCTGCTGCATTATCTGTTCACCAACATATCATATTTGATCTCTTATCGATTCTTTGTAATGTTCTAGTGTCAACTCTCTGTCGAATTAAATATGTATGAGGCGCTTCCTTCAAACTATTTTCATATGATCATAGGCGTAGAACCATGGGCTTATCAATTTAAGTGCTACCTCATTTTACCCTTATTACTCTATTCCATATGACCATAGGTGGTGACCGGGGGCTAGGCAAATAAGTTCTTGACACTTTTCAAGATCAACGGTCATGTTTTAATTGCATGATGAGATGGAAAACTGTCGTAACTTCGGGACTTCGTCCTTCACGACTTTCAGCCTCTATAATATTTAAAATCTTTCGAGGAAGATTTCCCAGTAGTAGATCAGACGGTCATTATTCGTTCTTCCGTTAATCGTACGATCCTGGCTTGTCTAGAGGTTTTGAACAAATCGATGATTACGACTTAATCAAGAGTTTAGATGAACGATTCTCATTTACTTTGGAGCTTCGAGACTTTAGGCATTTGCTAGTACTGAAACTCCTGAAGTGACGTAACTTGGTGACGTCACTTGTTAACTTGGTGACGACTCGATCTGTCTGCGATGCTACTTTGCCTTGGTTTAAATCCAACGACTCTTCTTCTTTGCTTATCCTATCCTTCCACTTTAAAGTGATCCAACAACTGTCAGAAATTTGGGTATTTGAGATCTCAACCCTTTTGCATTGCTTATCCTATCCTTCCACTTAAAGTGATCCAATGACTATCGAGAATTCGGGTATTCGAGATCTCAACCCTTTTTCTTATCCTATCCTTCCACTTATAGTGATCCAACGACTATCAAGAATTTGGGTATTCGAGATCTCAGTTCTTTTTCCTTGCTTATCCTATACTTCCGCTCAACTTGATCCATCGGTCAAGAATGGTCTCGAAGTAGATCAACGATCAAGGATGATTACAGGGTCCTCAACTAGCATGATGTTTAAAACTATCGTTGAGTTCCGCAATGGAAACTGCTCGTTGGTAGTGGAACTGATGCCAACCGTAGATCTATTGATGGATGAACATCGATGGTCAATGTGGATTCTGGAAACATATCTTGCACGTGGTTTAGCCCGTCACCCAAACTACGCAATTGAAGTTGTGCGATTGTTGGTGGATCAACCACACCTGTCAATATTTGAATCTATAAGATCTGATGGTCCTGACTAATTGCGGGATTGGAAATAACATGTTGTTTAATTCTTCTTTCGTTCTCTGCAATCTATCCCTGCCGTTGATCTGGCGCTTGCGTATCCGACGGTCATGACTTAATCTGATTGTTTGGTGGATCAACCATAGTCATCAATATTTGAGTCGATGAGATCTGACGATCTAGACTAATTGTGGGATTGGAGATAGCGTGTAGTTTAATTCTCCTTTCGCTCTCCGCAATCTATCCCTATCGCTGATCTGGCTTGCATATCCGATGGTTACAACTTGATCTAATCATTGACCAATCCTCCAATGGTCCTTAATCCTACAATCACTCATATGAATGATGCTCGTTACATGAGATGATCAACACCATCAATTTCTTGATCAGACGGCTGCTGAGGCTTCTCACCTTTTCCTGTGCATCGATCAACTTCTCAGTCTTTCCATCGATCTTGGAAACATTTCTACAATGTGCTCTTCCTTATGAGATTTAATCTATGCACACTGTCTGACATTTTCATTCTTTGCATACTTTCAATGCGCTTTTCCTTCTGAGCTTTGATCTCTACATACTATTTGACATTCTCTACTAACTGTGCACTTTTCCTTTTGAGCTTTGATCTCTGCATACTTTTTGACATTCTCTGCTAATTGTTATACTATTGATATCAATGAAAATTTCATCTATGATAACTCAACAATGACAATTCATCATAACAACTTATCATCACATCATAACGACATCGAATATTTACATCAATGACAACATATCAATGACAATATGTCTAACACCGTGGTGGGATGCATGACTTAGAACAAGGACATTATGAAATTAATGCAAAGGTGCATTGAATAGGTATGCATGACTAAGTTATAAAAGTGTGCAAGTGGTAGAGTTACACACATGCATGCTAGGATAAAGTTGTTTATGATTGAAGGATACAATTGTTTATGATTGAAGGAATTTATTGATGCTTGAGCCTGGAAGGGTGAGGGAAACAAGGAAGAGGCATCAACTCAATAATTCATATGGCATGGTGGCTAGAATCATGAGGGTTTGTCAGAAAGAACATCGAGTTGAATTATTGCCAAAAGTAGCTCTATGGAATAGAGAAAAAGACTCATAGCTGAAGAATAAAGACATGAAGTAGACACTTAGAAAGATGAACACTATAAGGAAATAAGATTCAATGACAAGGGCATGGAGCGAGTGAGGCCTAGTGGACCTATTATGATTCTAAAGTTACAACCTAGGAGCATGAAGATGCCATTCAGAAGGAGTATCCACATCTTTTTGAAGAGTTTTGAATATTTTAGGATTGTACAAGTGTATATAATGCACTTAGGACAATGCATAAATAAGGGGGAGGGGAATGTGATACCCCCAAGTTGAACCCCAGTTGTAAAATGTACATATTTTTTATAGGCTGGTGATCCAAGATATTTTGGCCAAGAGTTCCTTTGTATATAGTTTTTGAGGCCAGAATGCATGTGTGATTAGGCCAGGGAGCCTATGTGTTGAAAGGCCAGTGACCTTGGCAAATGTAATATGTAATCACACTCAGATTTATTAATAAAAATACATCATTTCTGAAGACCAAGTCTGATGAAAGAGTATGGGGGGATATGACTCCACAAGAGGAAAAAAGGGGGCTAAGGGATTAAGGAAAAGGGGATAAGTCAAGGGGCTTAAGCCTAGGAATAAATTAATATTATTCCTAATTCCTAAATTCTTATGTAATTATTTTATCCTAAGTTCCTAAGTGAAGGGAATGAATTCTAAGTGGGGGACAAGGTAGTTCCTTGGGTGCCAAGTGTCATAAAGGGAACATGCATATACAATGCGGGGATTTAATGTAATTCATTCATTATTTACCAATCATTCATTCCATATTTATTACCATTACTAGAGTGTGGAAGCTGAAGCTGATTACCCTGTAAATCCTTGGTGGATTGGGTTGAAGAAGCAGGTTGTCAAGCCCGTGGAGCATTCTCTCTGGGTGAGAGAGTTATTGGGAATAAGTGTCCTTGTGTGTTGGCCTAGTGGTGCCATAACTATTTGAGAACATCCTTTCATTCCAAGTTCCATAGCGCTCTGAGACTTTCTGGATGCCCTGTTGTTGAAGCCCTCAAATGGAAGTGGGACAACCAAAGGACTATTGAGCAGAGAAGGGTTACACTTCCTCGAGTGGCACATGATGTTGGGAATGAGAGGTTGTGAGGTGGAACTTTTGCTAGAGTGGATTCCATGGGCCTTGTCTTGTTTTGATGAGTGTTGTGTGACCTTAGTGGGACTGGTGAGAGTAGCCTTTGCCCTAGTGGAGTCATAGCCCTAGGTTGGGGGTGACCCACTTCTGAGAGTTATGAGTAGTGTGGTCTATCGTCAACAGGAATGTCTGAGGTCTACATGCAATTGGTGGTTTACAACAAATATAAGTGTTTTTCTATGTGTAATTACATGCTACTTATTATGTGTATTGTGTTTAATTATGTTTGATATATTTGTACATATTTATGCATGTATATATGCTGTTAGTATTGCATATTTGTTGCATATGCAATGTATGTTAGTTATTAAATGGTGTTAGAGAGGACACATTTTGTGTGTCATGGCTCAAATTGGGGATAGGGATGATACACTATTAATGATGGGTGCAATAGTTCCATTGTTTCTGAGATTGGAGATGAAGAATAAAAAACTCTTAAAGTCTATGGAGAAAAGACTATGTTGTGGCATCAAAGAATGGGAGATATCAGAGAGAAGAGCCTTCAAGTAATGCACTATGTAATACATAGTAAAGTTATGGTCGAAGGTATGTCTAAATGCTCTCTATATTTTTATTTCTATGAACATTGTGTATATGGGAAGCATAATTGGGTAAGATTCCCCTCTGGTGCAACTAGAGCAAAGGAAATTTTACAGTTGGTGCACAATGATGTGTTTGGACCTATGTCGGTTCCATCTTGAGAAAACATGTGTACTATGTCTCATTTATAGTTGACTTCTCAAGGAATACATGGATTTATTTCCTCAGGAAGAAATCTGAAGTCTTGTTGATAAAAAATTTGGTCACCTAGATTTTCCACTCTTTGAAATAATAAAAAAAATGATATAAAAAGAAGGAAAATTTTGAATGATCATAATCTCATTATTTATCCATCAGTCCTAGCTTAGTCACACATTTTTCACATTCAAAATCTGAGTTCATGTGCTCAAGATACCCACATTTTTGTCCAACTGCTCAAAGAGCACTTTCTCCATGTGCAACACCATTGGTTTTCTCTTGCTACTAAATTTACTCTCTTACATTTAGTATCATGAATGTTTTCTTCATGCCATATTCTCATGCCAAGTTTTAATTCTCTTAAGTTTCTTCATCTCATATTCTCACACCAAGTCTTTAAATATTGATTTAAAGTTAAGTATGGATTTAGTTTTATTCCCACACTCTACCATACTTAGTCTTATTTCCTATTTCCATACTCCATATCCTATACCTGTTCGACCGATCCATTCACTTTAATTAGTCTATTCTCATATACCTCTCCCCCTCTTGTTCTTCTCCATACTTAGAATATTTTTTGTACTCCACTACTTAGTATATTCCCGTATCCCTCTCCCTCTCTCGTTCTTCTCCATACTTAGAATATTTTTTGTTGGAAAGTTGGTTGTCATTGATGTCAACCCTTGGAGAGTGATATTATAGATTGATGTCAACCCTTGGAGAAGTCTGGAATCCCTAGAGATGTGGACGAGATCATTGGATAGTTGGTTGTCATATTATAGGTTTACCATTGATATTGACACATTGTTAAGTTATACACTTGGTATATGGTAGCACATGGATAGGATACATCTCTTGGTGATGATGGAAATTGGTTGAAGTATACCATTGGTATTACTTGTTATGGTACAAATTGTGGTACAGGTTGATGTACATGGTTGGAACATGGTATGGTACATGTGTTGATGTGCATGGTACATGGTATGGTACATGAACATATCTTGTGATGGCATGTTGGTTGCTTTGGTACATTCTTGGTAGAGGCATGAGTTGGTGATGGTGGACATCCGGTTGAGAGGTGCATGCTTGGTAGAGGCACATGTTAGTGATGGTGGGCATCATGTTAAGGGGTGTCGTTGGTATATGATCCATGTGAGAGGATCTAGTGATAGGTTGGTCATGGAAAATGTAGTTGATCGAGGAATAAATACATGATGGTCAATATACTTGCAGGTAAGACTATCATAGATGGATAGTATGCATCATGCCATTTCCTATGATATATGGTACACCATGTAGTTCCTCCTGGTTGAGGAGATATGGCTCTATGAAGTTGGAGGACAATCGAGAATATTCTAGAAGCCTATAGAAGGTCATCAAGAAGCTTGACCAATCAAAGTGGTTGCAACATGAGATTAATTTTTGAATGATTAATTAATTTTTGAAATATTAATTATTGCAGGGATAATTAATTATTACATGCCATTATCGAAAAAGATTGTCGAAAGTTTCGTTGTTGGAAGATTGGTTGTCATTGATGAATAAAGTTGCATGTCAAAGTAAAGTGGTAGTAAACAAAAGATAACATGTTGCATGTGAGTTGCATGTGAGTTTCCTGCTATCATGAGTTGCATGGCAGTTGCATGTCATTAAGAAATTTCCCTTTAAAACACAGAGAAGAGTCAATTGCAAATCACTTCTGTGTATTCACTTTTGAGAATACATGTTAGTTGGATATCTGACGCAGTGAGTCTAAGACAAAGAAGTCCAGTGAAGTAAGGAGTTTGCAGGAGCTGAGAGTATGGATAAGGGGTTTCATACATGAATTCCTTGAGTATATTCATAGGTTTCAGGAGGAAAAGTGCGGACATCCAGAGGCTGTAGTGAGAAAAAGCACAAAGACCCACGGGAATAAAGTACACACAGTTGCAGACCTGTGAGGAAAAATCCAAGAATATTAGGGATATGGAACTCATTTTAGCTTCAGGGTAAAGATATATCTTCCTGAGTGTGTTAAGAAATTATTCTGAAGAAATCAAGAACATGTATGGCTCAATGATTCATAAGCAATTGATTTGGAGAATTCTCTTGTGGATCTTGGTATGAGGTGTGTGTGGTTGCATTCTTGATGAGATATCAATATCAATAGCAACAAAAAAGACATTAGTATCAACAACATAGATATCAGTAGCAACAACATGTATATCAATCCAGTGACATGGACAATGATAGGTTGATTTGGTAGTGATAGATTGGTCTACACTTATATTTTAGGGCGGTTGGATGGGGCAAGGAAAGGGGGTTGTAGACTCCTTCCAGTTGTAGCTGGTAAATCAGGGAGTTGGAGCTTCCTTCAGGTTGGATCCTCCTTCCAGTTGGAGCTGGAAAATTGGGAAGTTGGTGCTTCCTATGAATGTATTTCTTCTGACATGTAAGAAAAAACATTCTGTGGTTTTCTCCCACATTGGGTTTCCACATAAATCTTGGTGTGCTATATCTGTGATTATTTTATTATGCACTGCTGATGTACTAAACATAGATGATAAATTGATGAATGGTAACCAATCAAGTTAATGTTTATATGCTTTGATTATTGAAGATTTTATATTGTGGTTAAAAGTGCTCATACTTATTCACCCCCCCTCTCATTATTCCAACATTTTTAATACTCCAATTTACACTCAAATCCACATCTTATTCCCTCTTGTCCATCTCTCCACTCTCCCTTACTTCACATTTTTCCTCACTTGACTCCTCTTCCTCTCTCGCGGTGCTACACTCATTTCCCTTTCCACCTCTCCTCACTCCATGCATTCGAACCCTATCCTCTCTCCTCCACGGGTTCCCACACCCCTTCTCCTCTCACCTCTCCTCCATGCACACGAACCCAATCCTCTATCCTACATCATCACTCCTCCTACATCCCTTCTCCTCTCATTCATCTCCCTTATTCTCCCTTCCTTAATGTGATTCCAAAGTTTATTCAACCAATCACTTTATGACATGTCACAGACATGAAAACTAATGATACCAAGACATGTGGCAGCCTGTGGAAACTTATAAATGTGAGACATACGGTGATGACATGGACATTGAATAGACGATGACTAGGCATTGACTAGGCTATGACAAGGCAGTTAACTGGGCGATGACTGGGCAAGTGGGCCATTGAAATTTTTACTAAGTCATGAATTTTCCTATGGATTGACCTCCATAAATTCCTTTTATTTTACATAAGTTATGTGGAGGAATTTACCATATAAAAACTTAACTATAAAATACCACAATTCATGTGGGATTTAATAGGTCAAATTTTAATCAATGGCCGAAAATGATCCACAAATTAAATGGACGGTTGCTGAGCAACAATCTTCCAAAGGTCATAACTCAAGATTAGGGTGTCCTTTTGGGGAAAAATATACCTCGTTGGAAAGGTAATTGATGAGGAAGATGATGGAATAGGTTTCAATGGATTAATTTTTCCATAATTATCCAATAAATTGAAATAACAATCAACTCTATTATCTTGACTTACTGAGAAATCTGTTTGGAACCTTGACCTCCTAAGGCTATAGCATGAGATCCAAGACTCCAAATTCTGATCAAGAGGACTCGTTGGAAAGATAGAATGATGAATATTGAAAATATAATGGGTCCCATTTCTAAGAAGACACTTATCATGCTTAAAAAATTAAAACACGGTCCACTTTTTTAAAAGACAGTCAACTCGAAAATTTGGAAATGAAGTTTTATTAAATGACTTTTATTAAAGATGAAATGGACCCCACTTCAGGGCACAAATTTCAATGATATAAATACTTTAATGAGACTTTAATGAAGCATTAATTAAAGTGATTTTCTCCAAAAGGATGCATGTGGAAACTTCTAGAAGGAGAAAACCCTAACTACTTCTAGAAGCTTAGAGAGCATATTTTAAAAGAGACAGATCACTATCAAAGAAATGGTTATAATTTTGTATTATCAAAGGTTGGAAGATCATAATAGAAAAGGTTCAACCATCAACATGCAACCAAGTCTCTAATAAGAAAATAAAGATCTCCATTTTTCTTGCTTCTTCTTCTTCTACACTATTTTCTCAAGGCTTTATGCACTATTTTCTACCTGATAAGCACAAGGTTGAGATTTTGAGTGTCTTTATTTTATTATTCCAAAAATCTTTCTCTAAAAATATCATGGAGTATTTTACAGCTATATATGTCACTGATAAATGTAAGCCAGGATAGTCTAAATGATTCATGGAGGTTTAGTCCTTGCATTTGGCAAGCTTCATTTCTAAACATTAGTCAATTGGTTTACTAAAATCATTTGTATTATTGAATATATTTTATGAAATTCCACAGAGAACTACTTCGGGGTGCAATTTTAATGATTTCTCAAACTTCGAGTTTATGAGCACAAGATTTTTGAAGTGCACCTATCATATTCACTTATGTTTTGAATGCAATACTATTTTAAAGTGATGTGAAATGATCAACACCATTTCACTATTTTTCTTGTGAGAGGATATGGTTGCATCTTCTGTTTGCATATGTTTCATAGGGTTTTAATAATGAAGATGAGCATGTAATTATTTGTATTTTGAATCCTTTCTTCATATTTTTCATTGTTGGAGAAGTTGCTTGGTCCATTTCCAAGCAAGTGTTGTATTCAAAGAGAATTTCAGTTATCAAGAAGCATTTCATATGCAAAATAAAACAATAAATATTTGGGGTTTGATGATTAACATTCTCCCATTTGGTAGTCTAATCCAAGAACATCAAAATACACATTTTGGAAAATTAAGAATGAGTACCACCTCTATAAAAACGCAATAGGATTTTATCCTCGTGAGGTTTTTGTTGGGATTGTGACCAATTTAAACATCAACATTTTTGTCGACCATACTAGGGAACAATTTTTTTTCAAGAAATCTGATACTGTATAAGATCATATATTATTGGAAAACTAGAAGCTTTCTGGTTGAATTTTTGAAAGAAGATATAGAGATTGATTGAAGATGAACTTAGTTCTTAAAAACCTTGTTCAAGGAGAATTGAATGGCTTTGAAGACATATTGTTGAAGTTTCAATCACAAATAAGTTGTGATGATTTCTATGGAACCAAAGAATAATCCAATATTTGGGAGGATGATCTCCTCGATGACTCCATCATTGAAAATCTAGATTTTAAAGAAAGATGTACTGGTGAGTCCACCAAAAACATTTCAAAATGTCAAGAAGATATATATGAAGATTCCTAAGAGGAGTTTCTTTCATGTTGTGATGATATTTTTCCTTCCCCATCAAGCCCCCCCAAAAATGTTCAAGTTAAAGTGAAGGGACAAGCTACCCAAAGAAAGAAACAATTGCACGAAAGTCCACTCAATTTGCAAGGAGACATTCATCCCTTGCCAGATATTTCCATGGAAAAGTTTTCCATTTTCTTCAAAAATACTTCAGAGGATGTAGAGAAACATTTGATTAAGTTTGAAAATGCTTGTGAGATTTGTAATTGGGTTGACAATGATGTTTCATGTTGATTATTTATCTTAACTCTAAATAAAAATGCTAGTGAATGGTATTATTCATTGCTGCTCGTAACCATCACTAGTTGGAATGCACTTGAAAATTTATTTGTCGAGAAATATTTCCCAAGGAAAGATCCATATTCTTTTTTCTTGAAGTTGGTTGAAATACATATGAGCGAGGAAGAGGCAGTCAAAGACTTCACTTTTAGATTCATGAAAGTTCTTCATGAGAGTCCTCAAGAAATGTTTCCAAATAATGCCAAATTGATTAGGTGTTATGAAAATTCCTTGCCCATAAATCTGAAATTTTAATTGAAGCAAGAGGGAAAGTGAAACTAGAAAGAGTTAATGTAGGGAGCTCAAGTCATTGAAAGAAATGTTCATGAAACCGATGCTAATCTATTAAACTTCCCAATATATTCAAAGACAATGTAAGAATGGATTTAGAAGAAAAAAATGATGAAATATGTGAATTATTTTTTTCCAAATCTTGTTCTTGAAACAAAAAATGAGAACCCCAAAGTTCCAATTCAAGAAGAATACCATATTCTACATGATTATTTGAATAGAAATTACGACCTCTCATATGCTCAATTTGAAAGTAATGATCATAATGAGTTCAAAGATGAATTTAAAGAACCTCCACTTGATGTACACAAGGATTTCATTCAATATAGTCATGATGAAAATGTTGCAGCAGATTCTCAAATGGCACAACCAACTTATACCAAGCCACACGAAGAATGTTTACATTGGATAAATATAATTAATCATCACTTTACATCAGATTTTTATGATGCTGATTTCTTGTATGAAGCATAGTTTAATGAAGAATATATTTTCCAAGCATCAAAAGAAGGGCAATTGCAACAAGAGGATCCATGGGTGATATGTTTTATTTCTAAAGATAATGAAGTTTTTGATGAAAACAAAAATACATCCTTACATTTCTCCACAAATGTTCAACAATAATTTATTTTTGCAACCTCACAAGGGAAACACAACCATTGCATGAAAGAAGAATGCCTACAAAACATTGTTGATGAATCAATAATCTTGGATGTGGTTAGTGATAAGGAGAAAGATGAAGAACTTGTCAAGTGGAAAACTTCTCATTCAACCAAATATTGCAACACTCATGAGCAACCAAGAGTTGATTTTATTGGGTCATGGTTCCAAAGCATTGTTTTCGAAGCAATGCAATCTGATTTTCACCATATCTATCTCAGTTTTACTTTGGTATTGTTTGGGCATGCTCTTGATGCCTTGATAACATCTCTGATATGTTCCCCAATTTTGGAGTTCATTCCACAGATCAGTTGGATGTTTGCCATTGGAAATATAATTACACTTGAAAAGTGTCCCTTTTCTCCAAGTAAGATAGGATAGGTAGATCATGTATGTACATAGTTTGTTTCTTCAATCAAATTTTTGTATAATAAAGCAGTTTCTAGATGAAGATAATGTTTGATGATGACTACATGGAGGAGGAATTAAAAGAATTTATTTTGAATATGACTCCATAACCCAATGGAGAAGGCAAGTGGCCTTCAAATTTTGGTGTTCTTAGTAACCCACAGGGGGTCACTATCCCGCAGTTGGAGCCAGTTGTTGATAAAACATTTGGTAACCTAGATTTTTGGCTCTTTGGAATAATAATAAAAATGATATTAGAAGAAGGAAAATTTTGAATGATCATAATCTCATGATGTATCCCTCAAGCCAAACTTCGTCACTCATTTTCGGATTCAAAATATGAGTTCATATGCTCACGATATCCATTTTTTTTCCAACCACTCAATGAGCACTTTCTCCATGTGCAACACCACTGATTTTTCTCTTGGTACTAAGTTTCCTCTCTTATGTTCAGTCTCAATATTTCTTCATCTCATATTCTCATGCCAAGTTTTAAGTCTCTTAAGTTTCTTCATCTCATATTATCACACCAAGTCTTTAAATATTGATTTAAAGTTAAGTATGGATTTAGTTTTATTCCTACACTCTACGATAATTAGTCTTATTTCCTATTTCCATAATCCATCTCCTACACTCGTCTGGCCAATCCACTCACTTTACTTAGTCTATTCTCATATCCCTTTCCCCCTCTTGTTCTTATCCATACTTAGAATATTTTTCATACTCCACTACTTAGTCTATTCCCATATCCCTCTCCTCCTCTCGTTCTTCTCCACACTTAGAATATTTTTCATATTCCACTTTACACTCAACTACACATCCAATTCCCTATTTTCCATCTCTCCACTCTCCCATAATTCACATTTTTCCTGACGTCACTTCTCTCCCTCTCCCGCGGTGCCACACTCATTTCCCTTTCCCATTCTCCTCATACCATTCACCTGAGCACAATCCTATCTCCTTCGTCATTTCCCAAGGTAATTCTCATCTCACCTCTCCTCCATTCATCCAAACTCAATCCTATCTCCTACGTCATCACTCCTCCTACCGCCCTTCACCTGTCATCCATCTCCCTTATTCTCCCTTCCTTAATGTGATTCCAAAGTTTATTTAACCAATCACTTTATGACATGTGGTAGACATGAAAAATAATGATACCAAAACATATGGAAACCTATCAATGTGAGACATATGGAAATGCCATGGACGTTGACTAGGCATTGATTGGGCGATGACATGGAAGCTAACTAGGCACTAACTGGGCAAGTATGCCATCAAAAGTTTTACTAAGTCATGAATTTTCCTAAGGCTCAACCTTCATAAGTTCCTTTTATTTCACATACATTGTATGGAGGTATTTACCATATAAACACTTAACTATCAACTACCACAATGCATGTGGTATTCAAGAGATCGAATTTTAATCAATGGCAAAAAATGATCCATGAATTAAATGGACAGTTGCTGAGCAACTATCTTTCGAAGGTCATAACTCAAGATCTGGGTGTCTGTTTGGCGAAAAATATACCTCATTGGAAATATAATTCAACGAGGAATATGATGGAACTTGTTTCAAGTGTTTAATTTGCAAATAATTCTCCCATAAACTGAAAGAAAATTCATGTGTGTTTTCCTGACTTGCTAAGAAATTTGTTTGGAACCTCGACTTCTCGGGGCTATAACTTGAGATCCAAGACTCCAAATTTCACTCAAGAGGACGCATTGGAAATATGGAATAATGAATATTGCACCTAGAATAGTTTACAAGGCTGAGAAGACACTTATCATGCTCAAAAAAGTAAAACATAGTCCATTTTTTAAAAATATAGTCAACTTGAAAATTTGGAAATAAAAGTTTATTAAATGACTTTTATTAAAGATGAAATGGGCCCCAATTCAAGGAAAAAATTTCAATGACATAAACACATTAATGAGACTTCAATGAAGCATTAATTAAAGTGATTTACTCCAAAAGGATGCATGTGAAAACTTCTAGAAGGAGAAAAACCTAACTACTTCAAGAAGCTTGGAGAGCAGATTTTAAAAGAGACAGAGCACCATCAAAGAAAGGGTTAGAATGTTGGATTATAAAATGTTGGAAGATATGAATAGAAAAGGTTCATCCATTACCATGCATACAAGTTTGTGATCAACAAACAAAGATCTCCATTTTTCTTGCTTCTTCTTCTTCTACACTATTTTCTCAAGGCTTTATGCTTGTATTTTTGAAATGTGCACAAGTTTGAGATTTTGAGTGTATTTCTTGTATTCTTCCAAAACTCTTTCTCTAAAAATATCATGGAGTATTTTACAACCATATATGTGACTGATAAATGTGATCCATATCTGATCTTGAAAATGCATACATATATTTAGGATGAAAAATAGATACATCCCACTCCTATAAAAAATGCGACATAACTAACAATCTTGATTGTGTAACTAGCAACATAACAACTTGCTAGTAATTCATTTTTCTACAATTATTTTTTTTCAGTTTGACCTCAGGTAGGGTAAGATTCACTCCACGAGGTGGGGAATATACAAATTTCATATACCATTATAGTGTCCTACCCCACAATTTTGTTTGAAACTCCACTAACCTAGCAACATTTGGGACTCCTCTAAACCTCTAGATTACTTCACATAGAGAGCAACGTTGTTTCACGTCTTCTCCCTCTTTTCCTAAAAAAATTGGGTATCTTACAATGGACCATACATGTGTTGCTAACATCCTACTAGATTAAAACCACTAGGCCATGGTTGCATAATCAAACCTTGAGTTGTTCTTAATGTCAGATGAGTACTTCTTAGAACTTTACTTAGCCGTCTCTAACTATTACCACTTCCCAACAATGTGTAACACCCTAAGAACTACTACTCCCTACCAATGTACTATTATGAGGGTTATCACTTTCAAACAATATCCCAACCCGACTACTATTACCACTTGGTTTCCTTAGGAAAAGGACAATACAAAGTAGAGTTAGATCCTAGAAATGCCTTATGAAAGATACAAACATGAAGAGTGGTTGGATATGGTCTAGTTCATTGGATTCTAGTAAAAATTATTTGAATTGGGGGAGGTTCTTACTCTTGAAACAACTAATGCAAATCCAAAAAGAATGTCATCTATCCTATTGATGTCTTCATCTTCTATGGGATCTTTGGGCCTAGGTTGTTCAGTATTTTTGAGTGCACCTAAAGGCACTTTTGAAATGCATTTTTTATTTTTATGATGAAATGAAAATTTACTACTTCTTCATTGGGGACAACAACATAATCATTGCATTTGTCTATATCAGTTATTGATACCTTTTTTTCCAAGGAAAATATAGTGGGTTCCCTCCTATTTCCCAAAAAATTCAGATGTAGAGTGGCTCAAAGGGATTCAATCTTAGTCATATTAGAACCAAATACCTCAAAGCGATCACCACCTTGAAATAGTCCTAAACAAATTGAATTAACCCAATATACTTATGTTATTAATACCTACATTATAGCAATCCCAACATTTTATTTTTATAACTATTAGCACCTATTTATTTTTTATAATTGTTTTATAAAATTTTTGGAATTTTGTTAAATTTGGTGTTAATTATGGTCTATTAACTCTTAGGATTTTAAAGTCTTTTGTGGTTTTTATCAAAATATTGGGTTGAAAAACAACCCAATCTCCAATTCCACGTAAGTGTCAACCTCTGAAATCCACCAAGCATGCACAATCAAGAGCTAAGGTATCGAGTAAGTGCCCATATGTGGAGTATCGAGGAGTGTCGAATATCAATTGACAATAGCCTATAATGAGTTAAAGCATTGGAGAGTGCCTAGATGTCAAACCGAGCATTCAAGTGCCAGCAAGCATAAAAAAATGCCCAAGTTTCAGATGCCACAAGAGAACACAATTGTCCAGCTGTAAAGGGTAGAACCCAAGTGTTGATCGAGGGTGCCATCGACTATCATGCATGACATATAACAAGCCTCAATGTGATTACAAATCACCCATGGGAATACCCGAAGAATATGAAGATCGCCACATGCTTTCATCATTCATCGCAGGGCAGTAAAGGCTCTCTACTGGTTGAACATTGTTGTTTATTATGTCAAAGAATTTGCATAGAATCTTATCGAGCTCCTCATCAGGAACATGATTGAGAGCTCTCCTTATCACTTCTGGATGAATGTACATGAAGAAGGATAACTATAACCTTTGGTGGAATGGATTTCTAGTAGGATTCTGTGTCAATATAACACATTACATTTTCAACCATATGAAATTCACTATTCTAGTGCATAGGTATGACGGTGACTGTGTTTCTAAGCCAATTTGGGTAGAATATGTGATCGACACAATGCTAGTCGATGGAAAAATGATGGCATGGACCACAAATTCATGGTTGTGGGATTTGATGTTGTTCCTTTTAGTTACCGAAACAATATAGAAGCATATTCAAATATTGAAATGTATGGAAGTATCCTACTACCATTAATTGTAGCCTATCTAGGCGAGAACCTTAGTGGTGAATATGTGAGGAGTTTTGAAGCTACAGGAATTTAGTGCTATCGGAAGTTGCTTCAGAACTTCTGGTAGCACCCTCCATACAAAAAAAATCAAAAGTCATTGTCGAAATTCCTGTCAAAGAAATTGGTTTGGCTTAGTATATATGAAGGCTTCAACTTGACTAGGATGATGATGGCGTGTGCTTGGCGTTTCATCTATAAGGCTTTTTATCCAATAGATGTTCTTTGAACCTAGTCATTCAACCAATATATGAGGTTAAAATATTGGTCAATGGATGACCTAAAAAGTAGGATCCAACATCGCATATGAGATCTCACACATCCAATTATGATTCCTAATATGTTGTGATACTGTTTCTATTATTATTCATATAAGGATTCATGATCCATAAATTTTGGATCTCAGATCTGTTATGTAACTAAATGATGTAATTATAAATTGAAGAAACCAAAGAGGAAAAAGGGGATTGGATGCAAAGGGGACTTCCCGGTGAGGAAGAGAGAAAAAGAGGAGAAATCTGAGAGGATTGTGTGCATCATTGTAGGCTTGTGGGCATGATATCTTTGTAATTTGTTATTATCAAATATTCCTGAGATCTTTGATATCAGAGTGTAAATTTCTTTGTTTTTCATTCTCTTATCTTCTTACTTGAATGAATGTCAATTGTTGAGCATCACTAATTGCCCATGTAATATAGATTCCTGAGAAGTAAATCTTTGTTGTGATTGCCTATAATTTGTGTGTTTTGTTCAAGTATTCTTCATTCATTCTCAGAAAACATTTTTGTTTATTGAATGTTCTATCCCATGAATATTCAGGTCTGATCTGCTAGTGATGCTTGTGTATTTCATGTTTGTTCTACTTTCTTCTACCTTCCATCATGCCAACTATCTCATTTGATCTTCAAATTGATTTCCTTTGATCCATATGATGTTTATAAAAGACTCCATTTCCCAATGGTCTTAATTATTGATCTATATGTGCTTATTCCAGTTTTGGCTCAATATTCTTTTCTTACCTAGCTAATCCACCAATTTAAAACCAAATTTATTTCAAGATGTGATTGGCATGATTCTAATCCAGTCTTAGAAAATCTCAAGTGCTAACATATTTTGGTGTCGCTATCGGGGAGCGGATGAATGAAGTATATTCCCTGGGAATACAACAACGAATATATCTAATTCTTGATGGTGAACAAGGATTGACATTGAAGATTGACTACAGATCATTCACCTAGTGACTCCATTGTTTCAAAATGTCAAAATCATTTGATACTCAAATGGAGACTATAATAGCTATGAGGTTTTCTAGATTTAATTTTTTTGCTATTCATGGCTTTCCAAATGTTGTTCTTACTATGGATGAGTGGGGAGACTGCCTTCCCATATTCAGAGGATATGAGGATGATTAACATGCACAACACCTTATCAAACTTCATGAGTACATGGATCAGTTGAATAATCATCATGAGGATGTATTAATGAAGATGTTCATGTATTCTCTTGAGGGAGATGCTCGAAAATGGTACAAGTCCTTACCTCCTTCTAGAATTTCTTCACTAAAATATTTTCATGTTGTGTTTCATGATTATTGCAAACGAATTTATCTCACTGAGTTTCTATTAGAACATTGTTGTGAACCTATGGAATTTGAAAGATCCCTTAGAAATATAGATCAGGGGGATTTTAGTGATGAAGTTGACGGATAAATTCTCCAAGTTAACAATGTTGGAGATACATGTGACATTTGTTCAAATGCTTCTTATAGTTTAAATGTTGAATATGATTTGAGTTATCAACATGATGAAGATTTTGTTGATCTAGATCCTTGTGAAGGTCAGCTATTTATTAAACACCACATACAACCAACTTTTGAAGAAGTAGGGATGGTATGTGATCATCTTGCTACTTTGAATTATTTTGAAGAACTTTTTATCCTAGAAGAGCATTATCAGGTTAATGATGAATTAGTTTCCATGAATCATAATGAAATGCATGTTATTCAAAATCCATTTCAAGAAGATCTAGAGATTAGTTATGTTTGTGATCATTATGTTCTACAAAATATAAAGGATTTTGACTCACCCATTTATGATGAATATTGTGATTCTGATGTTGAATATATTGATAAATTACAAAGGCAACCAACAATATTTTCCTTTACAGAGGGATTCAATCAATAATTTCAAGAAGGAAATGAGCTCATTCTTAACGAAAAAATATTCCTAGATAGTAACATTGAAGAGATATTTGATAGTTTCAAGGATCCTAATTCAGATTGCTATAAAGATTGTTTTATTCGGGAGAAGGATACACACATTCCTTATCTTATGAAAATTGGAACAACGCTCAACCTATATATGATAATACAAAATCAGAGCTTGCTATTAAAGATGAGATTTCTATATCAACATGCATAAAATCTTGCAAAAAGTGAACCTGTATATGACAACCATGAAATGGAGTTTGAGGAAATAAATGAAGAAGCCGAAGGTAATTTATTTTCTTTTACCATTTCTTCATTAAAATATCAGAAATAGGAAATTGACATCATTAATGAAGCAGAGGAATCAAATATAATAGATAGTCAAATATGTCATCCATATAAAAATGACAACATTATGGGTGATCTAGAAAGCATATTTTATAAGTATAGAGATCCTTTTGCAGTGTTCCTGGAATTATTTAGTGGGATCAATTTTTCAGTGTTCATATGTCATGAGGATGATGTTACATTCTAGAATGAGTTGACATTATTTCTATTTTTCTTTTTACTTGTGAAACTTGGAAATAAAATCCAATCACTGAGAAAATTACTTGATTGGTTTCAATGGAAGTGTGATTTCACATGAGCAGAAAGATTTAATTGATTAGTTATTAGGTTGAAGAAGGAGGTTGTCATCTATGTAGAGAAATTTCTCTCGGTGAGAGAATTGTCGGGAATAGTTTTCCCGGTGTGTTGGGCTAGTGGGTGTTGTAACTGTTAGAGAAACCTTATGTTCCAAGTGCTACAAAGCTCTGAAAATTCTTGGACGACTTGTTGTTGAAGCCCTGAAAGGGAAGTGGGACAACTTGAAGGACTATTGAGCAGAGAAGGGGGCACATTTCCTTGGGTGGTACAAGCTGTGGGGAATGAGAGGTTGTGAGCTAGGAACTATTGTTGGAGTGTACAAGTGAGCTTGTTCTTTATTGAGCCATTTGTTAGACCTTAGTTTGGTTTAGGTAGCCTTTTCCCTGGTGGAGTCATAGCCCCATCTCGGGGGTGACCTGTTGTTGAGAGTGCATGGACAATAAAGTCTACGGCTGGGAGGAACATCTGAGGTTTGCAAGTAGTTGGTGAATTATAGAAAAAGATAAGTGTTCTTTTATGTCTGTATACATGTTGCTTATTATGTTTATGTTTACATTATTTATGTTTGCTAAATTTGTACATAATTATGCATGGTTGTGCATGTTATTGTTAGTTTTCATAATTGATGCATATGCAGGGCATGGTGGTTAATAAATGTTACATGATAGTCAATTTTCATGGTATTGGCAACATAATTCAGGTGTGAGGCTTGAATCACCGTGCGTTATGGGAAACAATTGTCAGGTGCGACACAACACCGATTGCACACGTGGATTGTATCCATTTATCATTTTTTCTATTTGAATTGGTATCAGAGAAGAAAATATGCATAACGTGACTCAACTTGGGGATAAGTACGTTACCTTGTGATAGTAGAGTAAAATTTTTGGGTTACTAGTGACAGGGGACGTTACATTGTGGTATCAAAGCTTCTGGTTCAACACCAAACTTATATGGGCCAGAGATCACCATAAAGTTGGCAAGTTGGGAATTTCCATGGTGGTCATGATGGTTGCGAGTCACAATTATGGAAAAATAAACTATGAGAATAAAATATTTGCGAGTGCTAAGTAGTGGTGATGCGCAGGTATATATATATATATATATATATATATATATATATATATATATATATATATATATATATATATATATATATATATATATATATATATATATATATATATATATATATATATATATATATATATATATATATTGGTGTGCAGGTGTGCGCACTAAATTTTGGCACTGCGTGGTGTAGAGATGGTAATGCACATAAAATATTGGTGCGCAGGTGTGCACACTAAATTTTGGCGTTGCACAATGTAGACTTGGTGATGCGTGGAAAATATTGGTGCGCGAGGTGTGTGCACTAAATTTTGGCATTGCGCGATGCCGAGCTTGTTGGTGCATGCATAATGTTGATGAGTAGTGCATGCACATTAAATATTGGTGTCGTGCGGAGTAGAATTGTTGGTGAGCAGTGCATGCACGCTAAAAATTGGCATCGCACAAAGTATAATTGTTGGTGCACATATAATGTTGGTGTGCAATGCATGCATGTTAAATATTGGTGTTGTGCAGAGTAGAATTGTTGGTGCAGAGTGCATGCGCGTTAAATATTTGTGCTGCACATAGTAGAATTGTTGGTGTGCATGTAATGTTGGTGCACAATGCATGTAATGTTGGTGCACAATGCATGCATGTTGGATACTGGCGTCGCTTGGTGCAAAGCTTGTGATGATCACGAAACATTGGTGTGTGACACAAAAGTTTTGCACACTAGATATTAGTGCGAGATATAAAAGCTATGCACACTAGATATAGATGCGTTGTGTAAAAGTTGTGTGCATTGATCATTTGTGCAGAGTGCATGCGCTACATTTTTGCGCTGCGTGCACAAAATTTTTCATTCTCAATATGGGTGTATAATTCAGAACTGGAGTGCATGAAGTTGATTTCGCATTCTATCACAACAAAAACTAGTGATTTTCTACGAAAATTTGGTATTTTTAAGGTCATAACCGTGCATGGAATTTTTGAGTGCCTAAACAACGTTTTTAAGAATTTTTAAATTTTGAGACTATATGTGTTGTAAGAACCATAGTCTCTATAACTTAAATTAAATAACTTAGAGAGAGATTTCCAATGAGCTAATTTTTTTGCAAAATGGAGCTCGTATGAGAAAGTTATAGCTAAAACCACGCAAGGTAAATTTCAGTACTAGTTTACTTCTAAAGGGCATAACTCCTTGCTCAGAAGTCAGTTTTGGGTGAAGGAGAAGCCTATGGAAAGATAATGAACCATTGAATATATATATGCAGCCACAATGCAAATTTGAGTACTTGAAATTATAAAGGATGAGAGGGAAGATTCTTGTAGCATTTAGTGCAAAAAGGGGAAAATAACAAAACTTCAATAGGCTGTAACTAGAGACTTGGACGCTGGATGAAGGTGAAATTTGGTCATATTGCTCAAAATATGGGCATGAGGAAACCCAATGGGTTTCTTTCAAAATTCCAAAATATTGGGTGTTTGGAATTAAGTTCACCAAATGAAGAGTGCATATAAAAGGAACATAATTGTGCATAATGTTATAGATTTGTTGAATTGTTTTGTTTAACAAATCTTATTGCATGCACATTTTGCATAATTAAGGTATATATAGAACATGGAAGATGCACATAGAACCTACAACCATGAAGATGAGGTCATGAGGTTGTATGTCAACATGGGTAATGCAGGGACATAATCAAATGGGCATGGAGAAGGTAAGGAGGAAAGTATGAACTTGGTGGAGACTATAAAGAGTCTCCAAAGAGATGTTCAGAGCTATAAAGTTGATAATGAGAGGTTTATGAAATCTAAGGAGCAACACGATGGCTTCAACATCAAGTTGTTGTAGAGCTTGGACAAAATAGAGAAGAAAATGGATAAAGAGACAGAATCAAGCAAGTCAAGGAGTCATAGATCTCATTCCAGAAGAGGATTGTAACATCCCCCATCACCAACAATCCAAAAATTTCACTCTAATATCACAGGGTAATGTACCTAGCCCCAAGCTGAGTCATGCTACACATATTTTATTCTTTGATACCAATTCAAATAGTGGAATAACTCATTGAGGAAAACTGCTCACTCAACCATCCTTGTAATTGGGAAAATGATAAATGGAGACAATCTGCACGCACACAGTTGAACTTGTGCCACACTCGACAAACGTTTCCTAGTGCGCATGACAATTCAAGCCTCGTGCCCAAATTTTGTTTCCAATACTATGAAAATTCACTAACATGTAACATTTATTAACCACCATGCCCTACATATGCATTAGTTATGCAAACTAACAATAACATGCACAACCATGCATAATTATGTACAAATTCAACAAACAGAAATAACATAAACATAAACACAATAAGCATGTATACACACAAAAAAGAACACTTATATTTTTCTATAATTCACCAACTGCATGCAGACCTCAGACGTTCCTCCCAATCGTAGACTCTATTGTTCATGCACTCTCAACAATAGGTCACCACCGAGCTAGGGCTATGACTCCACTAGGACAAAGGCTACCTAAGACAAACTAAGGACTGAAAAACATCAATAAAGAACAAGTTCAAATGTACACTCCAACAACAATTCCCATCTAGCAACTTCTCATTCCCCACAACTTGTCCCTCCCAAGGAAATGTACCCCCTTCTCTGCTCAATATTCCTTCAGGCTGTCCCACTTCCCTTCCATGGCTTCAACAAAAAGATGACTAGGAATTCGTAGAGCTCTGCAACACTTGGAACACAAGGTTTCTCAAGGAGTTACAACACCCACTATCCCAGTACACCGGGAAAAATATTCCCAACAATTCTCTCACCTAAAGAAAATTTCTATACGGGCTTGAAAACCTGCTTCTTCAACCCAAACCACCAATGATTTACAAGGTAAACTACTTTAGCTCACACTCCAACAAAGTTACAACTGATGGATGCAAGAATGAGTGAAAAGATTGGAAGAATGATGAATGATGGAAATTACACTAAATTCCTCACATTATATTGCATGTTCCTATCTTGACACTTTTCACTCTAGGAAATGCCTTTGACTCCACTTGGTAATTTGTTCCTCTCCCTTAGGAACTTATGATAAAATTATAACATAAATCTTATAACTTAGGAATAATATATTTTATTCCTTGGCTTAAGCCCCCATGACTTAACCCCCTTTCCCTCTTGTGGAGTCCTAGCCCCCCATACTCTTTTGTTTGACTTGGTCTGCAACAATGATGTATTTTATTAATAAAAACAAGTGTGATTACATATTACATTTGTTTAATTTTGTTGGCCTAAATCACACATGCACCATGGCCTCAAAATGCATATATCTACAAAGGCACTATGTCCCAAAACATCCCGGCTCACCAGCCTATAAAACATATGTACATTTACAACTTGGGGTTCATCCTAGGGGTATTACATTCCCCTCCCCCTTATTTATGCACTTTCCTTAGTGCATTATATACACATGTATAATAAAAAAATCATCAAAAATATGTGGGTACTCTTCCTGCATGGCATCCTCATGTTCCCAGGTTGCATCCTCAGGACCATAACAGGTCCACTGGACGTTTACCAGTCATATTGCTCGATTCTGGAGCAATTTGAATTTCTGATCCAATATGCACATTGGTTGAACTTGAAAGTATCCTTCTTGCTCCACTTGGATCACATTCCAATAAATTACATGATTAACATTAGGCACATACTTTTTAAGCAAATATACACGAAACACATTATGTATGCACATGTATGCAAGTAGTGAAAGCATGTATGCAACATGACCAATCCTTTCTAGGATCTCAAATGGTCCACAATATCTTATTGCCAGCTTTGGACATCTCCCTAATTTTAGTAAACTCTTCTTAGCCTTCACTTTTAAGAAGACATGCTCACCCACTTTAAACTCTCTGTGTGTTCTATCCTCAACTCAATTTTTTTTCCCATAAGATAATTCCTCCACATATTTAAGACATGAACTATGGATTCCAATTCTAAATCATGAGTGGCATAGTGCCTTTCATGTTCCTTCAACTTCCTTGAATCATATCATATCACATGCCCATTTTCGCTAAGGATTCCTCCAAGCCCTTCCTTGGATGCATCATTGCACACAATGAAATCTTCATTTGGATAAAAAAACCTTCAAGATTGGTGCACTTGTCAACAAATTCTTCAAGTGTTGAAATCTTTTGGCACACTCGGGAGTCCACTTGAACTTCACACCCTTCTTTTGCAAAGAAGTGATTAGGTGTGAAATTCTCGAGAAGCCTTCAATAAATATTCTATAATAACCTGGAAGTCCCATGAATGACCTCACCTCTGAGACATTCTTTGGTGTTGGCCATCCTTCAATGGATTTTATCCTTTCTAGGTCCACTGATATCCCCTCCTCTGAAATGATATGGCCCAAATAATGAATCTGACTATGATAAAATGAGCACTTGCTCAACTTTACATACAAATGATTCTCCCTCAACACTTGTAGCACCATCCTCAAGTGTTGGTCATGCTCTTCTTCAAACTTAGAATAGATAAGTATGTCATCTAAGAAGACAAGGACACACATCCAAGTATTTTTTGAAAATTCCATTTATCAAACACGTGAAGACCGCTAGTGCATTTGACAACCCAAATGGCACCACTGTAAAATCGTTATGTCCATACCTCATTCTAAATGTCATAGCCTAACCTGAGATCAATCTTGGATAATATATTTGCATCTTTCAGCTGATAAAAAATATCACCTATCCTTAAAAAATGATACTTGTTCTTCACAGTCACTTTGTTCAACTGCCTGAAATCAATGCACAACCTCAAAGTTCCATCCTTCTTCTTTACAAATCACATTGGGGAAACCCAAGGTGACACACTTGGGTGTATATACCCCTTCTTCAAAATATCTTCAAGTTGCATTTACAATTCCTTCAGTTCTGGTGTACTCATCCTATAAGGAGTCTTGGACACTGGGGTTGTTCCAAGCATCCGATTAAGAGAGAAGTCAATATCTCTCTTGGGTGGCAACCCCAATATTTCTCTAAACACATCCTAAAATTCTTTTAGGACTGCATAGTCTTCAATGCTTGACACTTTATCTTTAGGTGTCTCTTCCATATGCACTGCAAATATTTGGCATCCTTTCCCGAAGCTTCTTTTTAGTTGGAAGGATGAAATTTATATAATAGTTACAACCCTTGGAATACCTTGAACTTTTCTCAAGTTCCCTCCCTCATCCAAGCAAATAAATTCCTTGTTATAATAATCTATGACATCATGATGCTTGTCCAACCAATCCATACCAATTAGAAAATCATATGAACCCAAAGGTATGATATTCAAATCTGCCTTTGTGCTCAGTCCATTCATGTCCATTGGACATTCCTTAACCATCTCATTAATTATTCTCTTAGGACTTGTAGATAACCGAATGAACCAAGATTTCCCAAGTTTTCTTAATGGAAAATGAAATGTTTCCAACAACTTAAGATATATATAATTATGACTAGCTCCTGAATAAATCAAAATAGCAATAGGTTGATCATTGATCTTACCTTCCACTTCGATCATGTGAGATTGAAAGTCAACTTGCTTGTTGTCTAGGGCTGCATAGATTCTTGGCATGCTTATGCCCATGTCCTCAATTGTATCATTGTGTTGTACATTGTGAACAGTCCTAATTTTTTCACCTCTATGAGGGAAATCCTTGTACATGTGATATCCCTCACAAACCCAACATTTAATGGGCTACTTCCTTGGCCCTTTTCCCAATGTTTTTGACATTCTGGGTTCAATTTGTGTTGGTTGCCCCTAAGAATTTTTCTTGAAGAATGGTGGCTTGTTCCCCTCGTTCCTCTGCTCCATCTTACCTTTCTTCTTATCTTCCCAAGCCTTTTGGAAAGTTTGTCTTCCTTATTGTTGATCATAGAGGCACTTGTCTCTCCTTATTGCTTCATCCAATGTCTTGGGATCATCATACTTTATCTTGTTACCGAATATTGATGGTAGCCCACTTATGAACCTTTGAATATTGACTTAATCATCCTTGTGAAATCAACATACTTCTAGAATCAACAACTTTAAGAATCTCTTCTCATACTCATCCATGGCCATACTCCCAAGCTTGAGTTCAAAGAACTCCTTCAACTTACTATCATAATAGCGCTTGGTCAAGAATTTCTTTTGAAAATGCTTTTTGAACTGCCTCCAAGTGAGTTTCTTCTCATCAATTTTTTGTACTTGCACAAGCTAGTCCCACCACATTGATGATTTTCCATTCAGTTGATAAATATCAATTCTTCCTTCTCTCTATTAGGAGTAATTATGCAACTGAAAATATTTCCTTGTCCCTAACAACCAAGTCTCTACATCCCCATCCTTATTTTGCTCACCATCAAAGTTAAGAAGCTTGATTTTTTCATTTCTCCTTGTAGTTCATCTACCCCAGACCCAGGGATGATTTTAAGGATGGAAATTTATTTTAAAATGTGGAAACCTTGGCGAATGTTACTAATCATTCATATGAAAACTATAAATGTTTGGCGATATTTTTGTAAAAATATTCAAATTTCTAAGGATTTTATATAGTTTTTATAAAATTTTGGCAATTTTTAGGGTAAAATAATTTTATACTATAGAATTTGGGCAAATCATTTTTAAAATAGTGAATCTCTTTTTTGGAAAAACCATGGAAAATTAGCCCATGAGCGAAATTTAGCCCCTAAAATCATCCATGCCCAGACCTCCTCTTATGCTTTCTTATAGGACATAAGCTTGGACTACTATATGCTCTTCTCATTAAATGCCTTGTTGAGTGATGCTCTGCTCTTATCATTTCCGTAGTTACAATGATGGTTGAGTGTGCAGTTTGCCTCAATGAGTTATTCTGTTGTTTGAATTGGTATCGGAGAAGAAAATATGTGGAGCGTGACTAGCTTGGGGCTGGGTATGTTACCCTGTGATATCAAAGTAAAATTTTTAGGTTGTTGGTGACGAGGGATGTTACAAAACACACTTTTTAAATTAAATTTTTTAATGTAATAACATATTTTTTTCATTTTTCATTTATTTTGGTGTTTTATAATATGAAAGCTATCGGATTGGGGATTCAACCTGATACACATACTCAAGTCCATTAAATGAATCTATGATGTCTATTAACCGTGCAATGCCCAACGATTTATCAATGAATCAGTGCAAAATATTCTCAAATTTGAACCCTAATCCACTCGACAAGCTATTGATCATGCCCATGATGTGTTAAGAACCACACATCAATATAGCATACAAAAACCTCAGGAAAAGTAATCAACGCCTTGAAAAAGAGATAATTTCAGATAATAAGCCTCTTCGAGGGGGCAACCTCCTTTTACCCCACTTAAATGTTCAAGTACAAGATGATTCAAAATGAAAA
>ML776658.1:31566-53607 GCA_009831015.1 Picea engelmannii | reverse complement strand
CACTCAGGAATTTGATATTTTGCACTCGTGGACTAGATCATTAGCACAAACTCAATCAATAACATGAATTCAATAGTCACATGCATCGATTGAAATAACTCAATTCTGCAAGCATATATTTTCATTAAACCAAGACTCTATTAATCTTCTTGCGGCTACCTAGTGGATCCTCTACATCCTCTCGTGATCACTCCTAACCAATTCCTCAATTTCTACTAACTTCCTAACTAATTTACTCAAAATGGAAAACTAATCTCCCTAACTAATCTCCCTACTAGATGCTTATTTACATAGTTTACATGGAAATCACTTCCCCTTATGAAAAATATGCCCTTCGAGAGGTATCATTATAAGTTTGACTGGGGAAAGATGCTCTTGCATTAGCATCCCTTTAATCAAAATATTAAACAATGACTCACTTTACTTTTGGAAATAAATATTTAGTTTTATTCTTGAAAACAAAATCAAGGCATAATTTGGAGAAAATAATAAAAGGGTTAAAAAACAAGGATAATTAAGGAATGGAGATGTTATAACAACTTTATAGTAATTGTTGAAGATTGTATAGATAAAAATAAAGATCTTATTTGTTTTTTCTACCACTCTTTTTTTGCACCTATATTTATAAATTAACAATTTTTTAGAAGATTAGGTATGCATTAGTATTAACAATGTAGGGTGTATTGTTATCCTTATCTTATATAAAATAATGTAGGTTATAACACCGAAAATATGATAATTGAATTGAAAAAATGATGCAATTTTTATTTGAACTAAAATTCTGGTGTTTAGAAAAGATTCATTGTTGGTTGCAAAGTTTATTACAATTATGAGAAAAAAGTTAGAAATGTTGAGTTCTAAAATTTGGAGAAGAAAAAAATTTCATTTTTAATATTTTAGTTATTTTGATTATTCTATACCATTTATAAAATTATGAAATTTGGGCTTGCAACATTTCATAAAACTTGGAATAAAATTAATAAATTTAAAAATGTTTTATATATTATATAACATCTATTATTTTTTATGGATGTGAAGTTTGGGGTTGTAGTATTTCTCATGAATCCTGGAGAAAGATAGAGCAAATACAAAATAATTTTATAATCTATAAACTCAAAATTAAAGGAAATACGTCTTATCCCATCCTCCTCTTAGAAACAAGCCTCTTCCCCATTGAGAGCATGGCTATGACTAGATACCTAATGTATAAGAACAAGTTAAACAACATGGAATAAAATAGGCTTCCTAAAATTGCTACAAAATAGAGTCATAACCACCATCGACTCAAACGAGGAAATGTCAAATCAAAATTTAAGGAGAAAATGTGGCGTGATAAAGAGTTAAGAGGAAAAAAGAAAATTAAGGTATTATAAGGATGTAATCAACCCTAATCTAGAAGATCAAAATTATCTATCTGTTTTTAAGGGAAAAAAAAGCATTGCTAAGACAAGAACAAATTCTCACTAGCTCCATAGTGAAACTGGGAGTTGGAGTTGGTCAATTCCTAAAAGGCCATGGGATGAAAGAGTGTGTCACCTTTGTGACACTAAGAAGGTTGAAAATGAAAAACACTTTCAGCCTATATCCATATTATATCTCATTTTCAAAATATTTGTCACACTACCAATCTTCCTAACCTCTTAACTCAACAAAAGTATGGTGATCTTGGAAAACTTCTCTTAATGCTTTTAGAGGACATAAACAAAATTCTAAAGAATTTCAAGTGATTACTTACCCTCTTAAGGTCCCATAAACCAATTAATCTTAGTGAACATTAATCATCATCATCATCATCATAAATAAATTACACAATTATTATACTTTAAATTTTTAATTTTAATTAAAAAAAAATCATTTATAAATAATTTATATAAAAATTATAAATTATAAATTTCAAATTTTTAAATTTCAAATAAAAACATTATAAAATATGCATTACTTTATAATTTCCTATTATATTTTTTAAATCAAATATCACATAATTTTTTTAAACATTTTATAATTTTCTATTATATTTTTTAAATCAAATATCACATAATTTTTTAAAACAAACTTTACTAGTTATGAAAGATGAATTCTTAAGTTTACATTTATTTTATTATTAAATTTCATCATAAATGTTAATTTGAATATTTTTCTATTTTATACGAAAAGTTTAGCTCTTTATTTTATATAAATTAAATACTATATATTTAATTTTTTAATATAAATTTTAAATTTTTTGCCTCTTGATTTATATAAATAAAATATATTAAAAATAAAATATAAATAAACTATATTAAAAATGAATTATGATAATACATAAAGCACTATTCACATTTATTATTAATTAAAAATAAAATACATCTAGATAAAATATCAACTTAAACATTTTTTTTTATGAAAAAAATAGTTTCACTATTAGAATAAAATGAAACTAAACTTTCTATTACATATATTTCAAGAAAATATCTATCAAGAAGATGTATAAAATTTTTCTTTCTACATTAATATAATAACCTATAATAACTATATAAACTTTTTCTTTCCACATTAATATATTATATATATTTCAAGAAAATATCTATCAAAAAGATGTATAAACTTTCTCTTTCCACATTAATATAATAACCTATAATAAAGTTGATGACGAAAATGACACCAACTGTGGATTATCGGAACAACACATGCCAAAATATATAGACTTTCTCTTTCCACATTAATATATTACATATATTTCAAGAAAATATCTATCAAAAAGATGTATAAACTTTCTCTTTCCACATTAATATAATAACCTATAATAACTATATAGACTTTCTCTTTCCACAACCTATAGTAACTATATAGATTTTTTCTTTTTTCGGCGTACACCTATTGACAATGGGCACATTTAATATGTTTTTAGTGTTTAATCAGTTTTGTATGGACAAGATTAAATATTGTTGGAATATTCTTAGTCGTCCTAATAAATCAATGGTTGTAATTTCAACCATTAACTTCCTCACTATTATAAAGACATCCGTTTACATGTTTATTTTTTTACTTTTACTTAATCATATTTGAAATTTACTATGATGGCTAGCTGATTGCCACCTCTAAGTGATTAACGTTTCATTTTCTAGAGAGCCCAAGTTCACCAATCACTATTTTTACTACAACTATTATTTATTGGGCAAAATTTTCCTATAAACTCTTACGGCATCAATTATTTAATACACAAGATTCTGCTCGATTATTTCGGCATTCACCAACAACAAACAAGTGACTTGTGACTATGCTATTATAATAACCTATAGTAACTATAAAAGTCACTCAAGTGAACGCAAACATTTATGCATGCAAGTTGAAGACAATAATGATATCGACATCTTCAATATATTCCTTATTGATATTTTTTTTTTATATCTCCTCTACGAAGAAGAGATATTTCACACAGCCTCATGCTGTCATACAAAAACCTGTGCGATTGAAGATGGTTAAACAGAACGGCAAWGGCAAATGAGAGTTACTGTGGGCCTATGAGAGGTACTGGCGCGCAAAACGTCCACTAGCACCACGGGGGTAGAATCCTCCAGGAGATGATTCATTACCAGATGAGTATACTATCCTGAGAATTTGAGCAGGCGTGCGAGCATACGCAACAGAGTATTTATCGCCTGCAAGAATGTTGCCTAGTACTTTTCCCTCTGCTCCCATATCGGATTGAACAGACAGTCCTTCGTCAGCAATTATGGTGTGTCCCAGAGAATTTCTAAGAGTAGAAATCCTCTCCGTGAATTCTGCTACTGTGTATGGATATGGCGCCACTTTCTCAGAAACTCTTTCATACAGCAAACCACGTATGATCGCATCCTGCCCCGATTCCACTCCAAGAAGCCCTGCTACCAGCTTTATACACATACACACAATCCAATCATTCATCACTCAAAACTCAATGGAAAAAAAACGAACTTAACAATAATTTACCCGCTTGGCAGTGGGAGATTGCAGTTGAGGAATAGCGCCGACATAGCCTGTAAGTCCGACGTAGGGGATCAAATAACTTGCAAGCAGATAGTTGACACTATTCGCGTAGGGATCGAAAGGAGGTGTCAAAGTTTTATTGAATGCGGCGTTGATCATACTGCCGAAATTTGCAGCTGTCAGATTGAGTTGGGGTCGAGGAAAGCCTTTCACAGTTTTCTTTAAAGCCCTGCGTTCCAGAACAAAGCAAATATTAGCCAGCAATAACATTAGGTACCAACATATTGATATTTATGACGACGCCTACCTGAGGTGACCCACTTCTTGGTAGGCAAATTGCTCGATGACCTCGAGGACTAATGGATCCAGGTTAGCCTTCTGTGCGCCTATGGGAGCTGGTCCGCCACTTACGAGCTCCGGTGCAGCATGATCCAACCCATAACCCAGGGCCGACCACAGGAAAAACTCGGCTTCTAAGTACTCTAAATTTAAGGGAAATTCAAGCCAGTCTACATCCCCGCCTGCAACTGGTCCGGGCTTGTAGCTGGCTTCACGATAATCAGCCTGTGACGCCCATGCAGCTTTAAGTGATAATAGTAGTATGGCCTGTAAATAGAGATGGAGTGTACGCAGAGCCATTTTGGCTTTGGCGATTATGCGACGATTCGATTTCGGGCTGCACTGCAAAGTGCCAAGGGATTGAGATTGTGGAGATATATATATATTAATCCTCAATGGGCCAAATTTGAAACAAAAGAGGTTGTGTTCACATATATGCGGAGTAATTGGGATTGGGATTGGGATTGGGATTGGGATTGGGATTGGAGAGATAAATATGTAGCCAAATTGTCTTCAGTAGACGTTGTTGTATTATTGGATTGGAGTGGGTTAATTTGGGAGTAATTTTTTTTTTGGAGTTATTTTTCAGGTAGGTTTTTTGGTTACTTGCTTTTAAATTTTTTGGATTAATTCAGAAATTTGATTGATTTTTTGAGTATTTGGGTTGGTTTAAAATGAGGTAAAACTTCTCAGGTAAGGTTTTGAAATGCATAAAACTTTGATCCATGGAAAACTCAGACTTCCTCCGAAAATCTAACCAGATTTATACCCATTTTTTTACCTGAAAATGCTAACTCCTAAAAAAGATTACTCCCGAGTTAACCTAATCCTTATTGGATTTGCCTTTATCATGCAAATATCATTTTGGATTAAATTCACGTGTGAATGGAGATTTTGAATCAGAAAAAATCACATCGGCTTTTGTCCGCCATTAACGTCCCCTCCAGCCTGGGTAAATGTGTTGTCAAGTCTTGTAATCATATGAACCCAAAGGTATGATATTCAAATCTGCCTTTGTGCTCAGTCCATTCATGTCCATTGGACATTCCTTAACCATCTCATTAATTATTCTCTTAGGACCTGTAGATAACCGAATGAACCAAGATTTCCCACGTTTGCTTAATGGAAAATGAAATGTTTCCAACAACTAAAGATATATATAATTATGACTAGCTCCTGAATAAATCAAAATAGCAATAGGTTGATCATTGATCTTACCTTCCACTTCGATCATGTGAGATTGAAAGTCAACTTGCTTGTTGTCCATGGCTACATAGATTCTTGGCATGCTTATGCCCATGTCCTCAATTGTATCATTGTGTTTTACATTGTGAACAATCCTCATTTTTTCACCTCTATGAGGGAAATCTTTGTACATGTGATATCCCTCACAAACCCAACATTTAATGGGCTACTTTCTTGGCCCTTTTCCCAATGTTTTTGACATTCTGGGTTCAATTTGTGTTGGTTTCCCCTAAGAATTTTTCTTGAAGAATGGTGGCTTGTTCCCCTCGTTCCTCTGCTCCATCTTACCTTTCTTCTTATCTTCCCAAGCCTTTTGGAAATTTTGTCTTCCTTATTGCTGATCATAGAGGCACTTGTCTCTCCTTATTGCTTCATCCAATGTCTTGGGATCATCATACTTTATCTTGTCACCGAATATTGATGGTAGCCCACTTATGAACCTTTGAATATTGACTTAATCATCCTTTATGAAATCAACATACTTCTAGAATCAACAACTTTAAGAATCTCTTCTCATACTCATCCATGGCCATACTCCCAAGCTTGAGTTCAAAGAACTCCTTTAACTTACTATCATAATAGCGCTTGGTCAAGAATTTCTTTTGAAAATGCTTTTTGAACTGCCTCCAAGTGAGTTTCTTCTCATCAATTTTTTGTACTTGCACAAGCTAGTCCCACCACATTGATGATTTTCCATTCAGTTGATAAATATCAATTCTTCCTTCTCCCTATTAGGAGTAATTATGCAACTGGAAATATTTCCTTGTCCCTAACAACCAAGTCTCCATCCCCATCCTTATTTTGCTCACCATCAAAGTTAAGAAGCTTGATTTTTTCATTTCTCCTTGTAGTTCATCTACCCCAGACGGTAGACCTCCTCTTATGCTTTCTGATAGGACATAAGCTTGGACTACTATATGCTCTTCTCATTAAATTCCTTGTTGAGTGATGCTCTGCTCTTATCATTTCCATAGTTACAATGATGGTTGAGCGTGCAGTTTGCCTCAATGAGTTATTATGTTGTTTGAATTGGTATCAGAGAAGAAAATATGTGGAGCGTGACTAGCTTGGGGCTGGGTATGTTACCCTGTGATATCAAAGTAAAATTTTTGGGTTGTTGGTGACGAGGGATGTTACAAAACACACTTTTTAAATTAATTTTTTTAATGTAATAACATATTTTTTTCATTTTACATTTATTTTGGTGTTTTATAATATGAAAGCTATCGGATTGGGGATTCAACCTGATACACATACTCAAGTCCATTAAATGAATCTATGATGTCTATTAAGCGTGCAATGCCCAACAATTTATCAATGAATCAGTGCAAAAGATTCTCAAATTTGAACCCTAATCCACTCGACAAGCTATTGATCATGCCCACGATGTTATGGCGGTTTCAATAATTTGACCCAGTTTGCCAGTGGTCGACAGAACAACTCATCACTAAATTTGTCAACAACAATGGTGATGTTCCTCAATCATGCTTTGAACAATGGTGGTATCATCAACTCTTAAATATTTTGAATAATCTAGCTAGAAATTCAATAGCAATGCTCTCGAAAGAAAAGATATTACACAATCAATGGGTTGATAACTCCAAAACCCCGAATCTCCTTCTATACAATCTCAACTATGCACATACTTTTCCTTGCATTCTAACTCCACACACACATCAATTATTTAACAAAACCAAATGAAACAATTGAACAATGAGTTACTTCTTGGTATTGCATTCACCCATATCACACTCTAATCTATAGTGATATTAAAACACTCAGGAATTTGATATTTTGCACTCGTGGACTAGATCATTAGCACAAACTCAATCAATAACATGAATTCAATAGTCACATGCATCGATTGAAATAACTCAATTCTGCAAGCATATATTTTCATTAAACCAAGACTCTATTAGATCTTCTTGCGGCTACCCACTGGATCCTCTACATCCTCTCGTGATCACTCCTAACCAATTCCTCAATTTCTACTAACTTCCTAACTAATTTACTCAAAATGGAAAACTAATCTCCCTACTAGATGCTTATTTACATAGTTTCAAATACTCTAGTAATGGCAGTAAGATGGAAAGGAGTCAACAAGTACCATAGAGAAAAATAGCAATGAAGTTCAGACCATCTCCCTCCTAGTTCCTGAAGAAATCAGAAAAGATGCTAAAAAGCATGGGACCAACTTTGTTCATTTTGGATGCATTCGTATTGGTATCAATGCTTTGGTCCATAAGGGGATTAATGCATATGTATTATGCATATTAAGAGATCTCACCCACAATAAATTTACAGATTCTATCATTGGTGGGATTGTAGCCCCTCTTTCAAATGGTCCTGTTTATTTTGACTGCTATCCAAACTTTGCAGTCTCTGTTACTGATGAAACTCTAGGAGACATTCTCAAACTCCAGATACTAACTTTTGGATTTGATATGAAAAGGAAAAGACAAAATATTGCTATTTTGGCTAAAGGATGCTTTCGGTATACAAATACCATGTATCCTGCTGTCATGCATGCACCAAGCAAAGACTCTATGACTAGTACATTAGTCATAACAGATGCTCTAAATCAGAAGGTAGAGCATAGCACAATCAAGTGGGAAAACTTAGAATTTCCCACAGAGTGGGTAATTGATACTCCCAAGATTCCAATCCAAAGGGCCATTACTTCTGCTCAAATAAAAGAAACAGGTGGATCTGCTGTACTTTCATTTCCAAATCAGTTAGCCAGGAACACCACATGGCCAAAACCCACTCGACCTCCTCCAACTCCTCCATTCTGTGTACATACTTCATTACAGGCTATAGCTAGCCAAGTAGGAGATTTTCCTTTCTCTATTCAATGTCCTGACTGTACAGAATTAGTAAGTCTTTCCTCTTTACCTACCATTGGAGTAAATTCTAGCCTACAGTTCAAACATGAGAACCATAACCCTAGATCAAATCTACCACCAGCATCTACATCCAAAGAAGTCTGTCCTCATCCACAATTCCAAGACATTCCTTATCCACATGATTCTCATTGTCTCGCTATGGGTCAAAACCCGGAGGAAGAAATAGCCAATAGATTGAAGCTTCCTTTTGCTAAAAATATACGCAAGCCTTCTTCTACAGAAATTCATAAATTCCTTCGAAGAGCAAAAGGTTGTCCAAAAGCTTCCATCTCAGAGACTTGGATGAAAAATATGCTAAACTGGGATCTATACACCCATCCAAGATCACAAGAATTTGCTGCATCTACCACTTCGACTGAAAAAATAGACCTAGCCACTACCTGGAAAGACTATATGTAAAAACACCAAGTCTATCTTTCATTTTATGAGTGGTACTATACTCAGCTATTTCTTTCTCAACCCAAACCTGCCTCTGCTCCACTTATCTCCTGTCCTGTACAGACACTTTCTCTGTCTGATCTAAGCCATGAATTGAAAGCCCTAAAAAATCTTGCTGCAGAACAGAAAAAGGTAGCAGAAGAACAAGAACGACAAAAAGAAGAACATTGTAAAATTCAACACCAACCCTATCATGTTCTTCTTACTTACAGAATCCAAGACCTACATTTTAGGCTCAAAACCCTATTGGATACAGGCTCTGACCTAAACCTGCTCAATAAACATGTTATTCCTGTAGGATATTGGCATAAAACAGATCTCAATGTTGCTGGGTTAGGGAATGTACTCACTAATCTTTCCTACTATATCCCTAAAGTTACTCTGTGCCTACAAGATTACTGCTTGGACCTCAAATTCTATCTTGCAGAAATCCCTACTGCCTGCATTCTAGGAACACCATTCTTTGCTGCTGTTTCTCCGCATGGCTCTACCCAAATCGCCCCTCATCAATCTGGATATTTCATAACTCTAGGGGGCCAAAAGATTGTAAAACTTCCCTTTATTTCCATCCCTAGATGTACTACTGATGTTGAGATCAACATCTTGAAGATTAAGAGAATTGGAGAACTCAAAAGTGCACTCATCAATCTCAGGATTGAAGAACAACTAAAAAATCCTCTCTTGAGATCCCGCATTGAGTCTCTCAAAAAGAAATTTGAATCTATGGTCTGTTCAGAAAATCCTACAGCGTTTTGGAAACAAAGGAAGCATGTTGTCCATCTGCCTTATAGAGAAGATTATTCTGGGACTCCTTGTAGAAGCAGAGCCATCCCTATGAATGCAGAATATAAAAAATTATGTGCTGAAGAAGTCAAAAATCTGCTAGATAGAGGTCTTATCAGGAAATCCAGTAGTCCATGGAATTGTTATGGGTTTTATGTAAACAAACACTCTAAACATGTGAGAGGAATTCCAAGGCTTGTAGTTAATTTCAAGCCTCTCAATAAAGTGCTTGCTGATGACACTTATCCAATACCCAACAAAAGCAATTTGCTGACAAGAATTGCTGGAGCAAAAGTGTTTTCCAAATTTGATCTAAAATCCGGCTTCTGGCAAGTAGCCATTGATGAAAAGGATAAATTCAAAAATGCATTCAATGTTCCTGCAGGACATTATGGATGGAATGTTATGCCATTCGGACTCAAACATGCTCCATCAAAATTCCAGAGGGTAATGGATGAAGCCTTACAAGCATACTTTGATTGGCTTATAGTGTATATAGATGACATTTTAATTTTTTCTTCTTCCATAGAGCAACACTTTAGACATCTGCACATTTTTCTCAAAGCTTGCCAATCAACAGGATTAGTCCTTTCCAAGAAAAAGATGGAATTGTTCCAAACCAAGATTCACTTTCTTGGACATATTATTAAAGATGGACAAATCTCTCTCCAACCACATGCAGTGGACTTTGCAAACAAGTTTCCTGACAAAATCCTTGACAAAACCCAGTTGCAAAGGTTCCTAGGCAGCCTTAATTATGTGAGTCATTTCTACCAAAATTGTGCAAAGGATCGCAGACTTCTAAATCAAAGATTAAAAGATACTCCTCCTCCTTGGAGTGAAGCACATACTCAGGCAGTCAGAAATATTAAGGCTAAAGTCAGGCAACTACCAATTTTGCATGTCTCCAATGATGACTATCTTAAAATAGTGGAGAGTGATGCTAGCCAAATCGGCTGGGGAGCTGTTCTTAAACAACAACCTCCCAAAGGGCATGAAGAAGTCATACAATTTTCTTCTGGACTTTGGACCGATGCTGAACAGAATTATTCAGCCTTAGAAAAAGAAATCAAAGCAGCACTAAATGCTATCTATAAATTTGAACTTTATCTGATATATAAAAAGTTCATACTAAGAACTGATGCTGCAACAATGAATAAAGTTCTTCACAAAGAACTTAAAAATCCAGGAGATCACAAGTTTGCCAGGTGGCAAGCTCTTTTCAGCAACTTTGACTTCACCATTGAATATATTAAAGGGTCTACTAACTCCTTGGCTGATTTCTTAAGCAAAGAACATTTGCAGGTAACACATCAATCTCTTATTGTTTCTATTCAGCTGAGAAACAATAATGAACACATTGAGAATATCCCAGATAGATTGCCCTGGGATGATTATAAAGAACTATGGGTTCCAAGATGGGGCCTTAGACACAAACAAGTGATCAGCCAAGCCACCAACATTCACTATTCTTCATTGGTTCCAGAAGTAAGAAGAATAGGACCTTCAAATCTTCTTACTCCTATCATTCAACAAAGCAACCAACAATCCATCGAGGCAGGACTACATCTGACAGAATGGTTCCATGACATAGATCCAATCTGGCAGGTTGAAAATGAAGCAAAAAGGGAAAAATATTTTTGTCTAAACAGGCCGCGAAGTCTCTTCCAATGGCCTGAGCAAAATTATGATATTATTTTTCCTGAAACTTGCTACAATTATGCTGACTATACAAGCCTATGGTGGAAAGCTTTGTACCAAGAAAATACTTATTATATCCTAAATTTTGGAGGTGTTCAGACTGCTACAAATTTCAACCCTCCATCCTGGCTCTATACTTGGTGGCAACATTTTGGGATAAACAAAGAAGAAGCTGATCCTCACTTAATATCCAGATTTTACCATCTCAATTTTGTTCGGGATTTAAATTTCCAAGGACCAAATAACCAAGAATTGTACCAGGTCTATCTTCAAAACCATGTTCAATGGGTTGTAAGGATCCAAACGCTACTACAAAGACAAGATAGTACTCTCCAGTATATCCGAAAAATCTATACAAAGGCATGGGATACTCTATACTACCCAGACCGATTCAATACACACATTGAAAATGATTAGTTTGGGTTATACTCATGTCCTGATGGCCGACAATATAGAGCCATCCGTTTTCCGTGGGTTGTCGATATCAACTCCACATTGTAAATTTGTACATCAGTCGTGTCAGTGTTTGTAATCATGAAGACTCGGAGCACTTCTCCGACTACTGGTGAGGTTTGACCCACATCTCACATGATTACTGTATTGTGTCCTTTTGATAAGACACTAATGGGATCTTACATGACCACCCATGTGATCTTATCCGTAGCAATAAAGTTTGTCGGTTCACGAGACTCTTGCATGATACCTCGTGGGACCTTTAGTCTTAGTCTGATCAGGGAATCTTGCGCGACCACCCTGTCAGAATTATCTTTTAGGTACAATAAACATGTCATTCGGATGGATTAGTATCCTCGTGATTCCATATGGTGGCCAACATGTGGGGCCTTGAGTCACTTCCTCCAGCCGAAGAAATGATACTCTTCCCCTCCTCATTCCTATATAAGGAGGATGAGTCTCTCATTTGAGGCATTCAGAATTTGAGAGTTAGAGTCTTGAGTCTGAGTCGAGTAGCACCCTCTCTTTGCGCTTGAGTCTTTCTGTCTGTTAGGATCTCGGGAAAAGCCTGCGCGATCTGGCTCAACCAGCGTGAACCTAAAGTGGCTCTGAGATATAGTCGAGTCTGTATAAAGTGTTGTGTCTGTCAGAGAGAGAGATCAGGGCCTCCAGCCCAATATTGTGATACCCGATAGCCGTGTTCGGCTCTGCAATATAATACTCTGATATTGTTTATAGCTTCCGCATGTACTATGAAACAATCTTGTATATGTCTATTGCTTTGGTCTCTATGCGCTCATTGTGACCTGGTGTCATTAGCTGGTATTTGCAACAGTTGTGCGTTGGTATGCTTCGAATTGAAGTTGTCCAGAGGCGCTGAAGGTTGTCCAGAGGGTCGGATCGAGGCCGTAGTGATCGCCGGTAGTAAGTCCCGCTTAGGCAAGGAGGCCGCTAGGGAAGTGGTAGGCGAAAAGACGAGTCCATAGTCCGAGGACGCTCAGTTTCAAATAGGCGTGCTTAGTTTCAAGCTCACGGGAGTAAGTAAAGCGGTTAACCCGCCGGTATTCGTACTGACTGGAGTAGCAGAAAACTCGAAGATCAATGGCTAGGGGAGATAGCGCATAGGTCAAAGAACTCAGCAAGGAAGAGACGACATTGCAAGATTCCATCTGATCACCCAAGCTGATCAGTATAGCATTCAACAAGCTTCAAACGATTGCCCACGAAGGAATCAACTCCGTCGGAGGAAGCCTCTGCTTACAAATGATACCAGTGTCTCATGATGCATTACATGCCCTCCATAGCAGACCTAGATCCTAGATTAAAAGAGTGTTATAAGGGAGCTAGAACCCCAAAAAGTCCTCCCTATGGTCTAGGTTATATTGAACAATGTGACACTGCCATTCCTAACAGTAGATTCTCAAACCCTCTGCCAAAAGGAATGAAACAGCCAGCAATAGAAGAAATGCTGAAATATTTTACTGTCATGACTGGTTGTCCTACATCTCAGTTCCCAGAAATATGGATCAAACAGATGACTAATTGGGATCTGTTCACAAATCCTGAGGCAGAAGAGTTTCACAAAAGTACTCCTTCCAAAATTAAAACTCAACTTGCAGAAGAATGGAAGGATTACATGAAGACAAATGATTGTTGGATTTCTTTCTATGAATGGAGGAAATCCAGACAAACACATATCAGCCAGGTCTCAGGAGAAGGAACCAGTACTCCTGGACATAAGTGGAAAGGGATAGATGGCCAAAATATAGAGTCTAGAACAAACTTTCCTCCCTTTCAGGGAATTCTTTTAGAAAATGACTCTACCCAAGTAAAGGCCATCCCATTACTCCTTGATACTGGTAATCAGTTGTCTGGTATTGATAAAATAGTCCAAACTTTGTCTGAACAAATAAACTGGACTAACTCGGCCTTGAGAGGAATGGCCACTCAGGTGTACCAGACACCAGAATGTGCAAAGCCTGAGCAGTTAGTAGACTTACAGGTCACTGCCAACACTGTAGTTCATGCTACAAACCATATCCAAGAGAAAATAGGATCTTTGGATTCTAAGCTGGATTTGATCCTGCATGAAGTCTCTGAGAAACAGACAGAGAAAAGAGAGACAATGGAAGAATTAGGGTCAGCAATAAGTTCAATTGGAAAATCTTTGACTGACCTAAATAAGAAAAAGACTGATAAACCTATCCCATCCTCTTTTCTCAAAGCCCCTCCTTCTATGTCTATAGTCTCTCCTGTATATAACCCTGCTAAAAGTACTCTTAAAGAAAAGTTTTCTATTTTCTTTCCTCCCGAGTCTTCTAAACCAGAATCCTCAAAGAAATCTCCAGATGATCCCTTCTCCTTGGTCAGCATTCGTAAAACCACTGATGAAAACCCTCATTTCAGGAGACCTGCAGCTCCTGATCTAGTAGGTAAAGGCACAATTCCAGAAGGACTATCTTATGCTGAGGAGTGGTACCAAGAGTGGAATGTAGATAACCTTTCAGTTGCACAAATCCGTCAAGTCATTGACAGAATGCTTGTTTCATACAAAATAATGTGCATGAAAGGAAAAGGAGAAGTTGAAGCATGTAAAAGTCTTATCCAATGTTTTACTGGTTCTTTGAGTAAATGGTGGGAGATTACTTCCTCTCCTCTTATGCTTCAGAAAATGGAAGCAGAAACCTTGAAAGATGAACAAGGAGACCTTGTCTACCACACTGATGGCACACCAATGAGTAATATGATTGGTGCCCTCACTGCTTTAATTCTAGAACACTGGTGTGGAACAGAGACTGAGATCTCTGATAAACATGAAACTGTTCTCATGAACATGAAATGCAGAAAGATGTCTGAATATGAACAGTTTCATCAAGAATGGACCCAGAGGATATATGAAGTCAAAGATAGTAAAAATCTACTTTGGAAACAAGTATACATGGCTGCATTACCCAATAGATTTGTAGACTATCTTAAGATGGAAGACACTTTTTCTCTGCCCTATGAAACTTATACATGGGGAGAAATCTATTCCATCATTACTAAAGCTCTCTTAGGACTTTGCACCAGCATCAAAATGCAGAAATCTGTGTCGAAGTCATCTTATTTGCCCGACCAAAAATCTGTATGTGAACAATATGGAATATATAATACAGATTTGCAGCCTAGACAGAAGAAGAAACTCTATAAGAAAGAAAGAAATCATAAGAGTCCTCAAAAGGGACGATATACATGGGTTCCTCGTTCCCATTATTATGAGCCAAAAGATATTCATCTAAAGACTCATAAGGCAGAATCAAAACAAAAACTTATTTGCTGGATTTGTGGGAAGCCAGGACATACTGCAACAACTTGTCCTGATAGTGAAGCTGCAAGAAAAGGTAAGGGAAAGCTCTCTGAGCAGAGAGCAAATGAATTCAAAGAAAAGAGGGCACAAGAAGAAAGAAGACAAGTCAGATTTGGCTGCAGCAGATGCAAAGATCCTAGTCATGATACAAATGACTGTCCTCATAGTCCATTCCGACCCAAAATTGAAGCTTCTGTTATCCAAAACCCTTGTACAGACTATATCTCTTCTGACGATGAATCGTCCGTTTCCTCCTCTTCCTCAACCCTTGTTGTAAATAATCTTTGTCAGTGTGATAATCCTTTTATATGTACTTGTACAGAAAGTAGTGATGCAGTTAGTAAACCTGTTGAAAAACTTAAAGTTTGTATGCATGCCTTCCATCAAAACAATGAAAGCCAAATGCTTGCTCACATCAAAAGTCTCCCTGAAGGAGAGATGAAGAAATCCCTCCTAGAAACCTATGTTAAAACAATTCAAAAAGGGTCTAGTTCTGGGACAAAGAAGCCTCCTCTCTTTTTAGAAGCTTCCTATGATAAAAACATCAAAACTTATATGAAGTTCAATCGTGAGCCTAAGCTTCAAGATATATCTCTTCCTGAGTTAGCCGCCCAAGTTTCTACTTTAAAGAAACAAGTTTCAGAGCTAAAAGAGCAATGCTCAACGCTCCAAAACCAGTTAGAAGTTGGGTTCTTCGAAGATACATGGGCCAGAAGAGAAATCATGAGGCTCACAAAGGCTTTTGACAGAATTCCTCCAGCATTGGAAGATGTCCCTACATAAGAAGAAGAAGCAGCAGCAAGGCTACCTAATTCTCCAGTACAAGGCATGGTATCAGCCTTTTCAAATATGCAAGTTCTACCTATCTGTTATCAGAAATATTATATTCAGATAGAAGTAGAAATTTCTGATGAGAATTTTTCTTTAATAGCTCTTATCGACACAGGGTCTGATATAAATCTGTTGCACCAAGATAAAATCCCTATGAAGTACTGGAACCCTAGTGCTGGAACATGTACTGGTCTAGGGAATAATGATGTTAGTTTCAAGTATGAAATTTCCAGAGCCAATATATTATTAACAGAATATAGTATCGGCATGAGGTTTTTTATAGGGACTGCACCTGTGGATTGTATCTTAGGAACTCCCTTCCTTTCTTCCGTACAACCTCATGGATCCTGTATGATCGATGGAAAGCCTGGTTATTTCATTACTATTCCTTCTACAATGGGAAAACCCCCTAAAGTCATCCAATTCCCTTTTGTATCAGAAGAATATTGGCATCTTGGATATATGCAATGCATGGTTTATGTCAAACAGTTTAACCATCAATCTGGCAGAGCTGAGCTCCATTATTATGATGACAATACTCCTTGGCAAGTCTTCAGAAACAATTGGCATCCTACATGGCAGCTAAGGGGATCAGGAAGAGTGGAATTGGGACTCCCTGGATTCTCGAGGAATACTTCTCCCACAATACTTCCTCCCCAACACATCCTTGGCCAAATGAATATGGAAATAATTCGCACAAGCAGAGAAAAGCTGATTGACTTAGGAGATCTATCCAGACTACGGGTAGATGAGACCCAGTGGTATGACCACAACATCAAAAGTTGGTGCAGATCACCTGTCTATCATTCTTTTCAAATAAATCATATGAGAGCTGTTGCAGAATGGCCGGATGGAGATCCAGATAATATAGTTCATGGGCTAACCTATGAACAATACAGAACCAGCTGGTATAATGCCTTTCTGTGGAAGGGAAGAATGGAATTCTTTTATACACAGATAAGGTTTGCTCATATGTTCCGTGAATTTGAAGAACCAGACTGGTTACTAGAATGGTGGGAAACTTTTGGTTTAAACCCGGTCAACATAAATCCACAAGTCAGTGAGACGGTTAGCATGTTTGAACCATGGGCTCGAAGACTACATACCATCTCAGATTTATATTCTGAGGATGAATTCATGCATATCTTTATTGAAGAAAAGCATCCTTGGGCCCTACGTACCAAATTCATGCTTGAAGAAGAAGATAACAATGATCCTATACTCCTACGCCAAGTCTACACTCAACATTGGGATCCGTATAACTTTTCTTTCAACCATTGGGACCGTCCGCCAGACTGATCATGGATTTTAAAGTCTAGATGGTCGACAGTGGAGCCATCCGTTTTCCGTGGGTTGTCGATATCAACTCCACATTGTAAATTTGTACATCAGTCGTGTCAGTGTTTGTAATCATGAAGACTCGGAGCACTTCTCCAACTACYGGTGAGGTTTGACCCACATCTCACATGATTACTGTATTGTGTCCTTTTGATAAGACACTAATGGGATCTTACATGACCACCCATGTGATCTTATCCGTAGCAATAAAGTTTGTCGGTTCACGAGACTCTTGCATGATACCTCGTGGGACCTTTAGTCTTAGTCTGATCAGGGAATCCTGTGCGACCACCCTGTCAGAATTATCTTTTAGGTACAATAAACATGTCATTCGGATGGAATAGTACCCTCGTGATTCCATATGGTGGCCAACATGTGGGGCCTTGAGTCACTTCCTCCAGCAGAAGAAATGATACTCTTCCCCTCCTCATTCCTATATAAGGAGGATGAGTCTCTCATTTGAGGCATTCGGAATTTGAGAGTTAGAGTCTTGAGCCTGAGTCGACTAGCGCCCTCTCTTTGCGCTTGAGTCTTTTTGTCTGTTAGGATCTCGGGAAAAGCCTGCGCGATCTGGCTAAGCCAGCGTGAACCTAAAGTGGCTCTGAGATATAGTCGAGTCTGTATAAAGTGTTGTGTCTGTCAGAGAGAGAGATCAGGGCCTCCAGCCCAATATTGTAATACCCGATAGCCGTGTTCGGCTCTGCAATATAATACTCTAATATTGTTTATAGCTTCCGCATGTACTCTGAAACAATCTTGTATATGTCTATTGCTTTGGTCTCTATGCGCTCATTGTGACTTGGTGTCATTAGCCGGTATTTGCAACAGTTGTGCGTTGGTATGCTCCGAATTGAAGTTGTCCAGAGGCGCTGAAGGTTGTCCAGAGGGTCGGATCGAGGCCGTAGTGATCGCCGGTAGTAAGTCCCGCTTAGGCAAGGAGGCCTCTAGGGCAGTGGTAGGCGAAAAGACGAGTCCATAGTCCGAGGACGCTCAGTTTCAAATAGGCGTGCTTAGTTTCAAGCTCACGGGAGTAAGTAAAGCGATTAACCCGCCGGTATTCGTACTGACTGGAGTAGCAGAAAACCCGAAGATCAATGGCTAGGGGAGATAGCGCATAGGTCAAAGAACTCAGCAAGGAAGAGACAACATTACAAGATTCCATCTGATCACCCAAGCTGATCAGTATAGCATTCAGCAAGCTTCAAACGATTGCCCACGAAGGAATCAACTCCGTCGGAGGAAGCCTTTGCTTATCACTTCCCCTTATGAAAAATATGCCCTTCGAGAGGTATCATTATAAGTTTGACCGGGGAAAGATGCTCTTACATTAGCATCCCTTTAATCAAAATATTAAACAATGACTCACTTTACTTTTGGAAAAAAATATTTAGTTTTATTCTTAAAAACAAAATCAAGGCATAATTTGGAGAAAATAATAAAAGGGTTAAAAAGCAAGGATAATTAAGGAATGGAGATGTTATAACAACTTTATAGTAATTGTTGAAGATTGTATAGATAAAAATAAAGATCTTATTTGTTTTTTCTACCACTTTTTTTTGGCACCTATATTTATAAATTAACAAATCTTTAGAAGATTAGGTATGCATTAGTATTAACAATGTAGGGTGTATTGTTATCCTTCTCTTATATAAAATAATGAATTTACTGATAATATAGGTTATAACACCGAAAATATGATAATTGAATTGAAAAAAAAGGTTATAGTTGGATTTTATATGGTGATAATAGCTTTGAAAAGGTGTATAAAACCACTTTATTGAAAACATAATTATTGATGCAATTTTTATTTGAACTAAAATTCTGGTGTTTAGAAGAGATTCATTGTTGGTTGCAAAGTTTATTACAATTATGAGAAAAAAATTAGAAATGTTGAGTTCTGAGAAGAAAAAAATTTCATTTTTAATATTTTAGTTATCTTGATTATTCTATACCATTTATAAAATTATGAAATTTGGGCTTGCAACATTTCATAAAATTTGGAATAAAATTAATAAATTTAAAAATGTTTTATATATTATATAACACCTATTATTCTTTATGGATGTGAAGTTTGGGGTTGTAGTATTTCTCATGAATCTTGGAGAAAGATAGAACAAATACAAAATAATTTTATAACCTATAAACTCAAAATTAAAGGAAATACGTCTTATCCCATCTTCCTCTTAGAAACAAGCCTCTCCCCCATTGAGAGCATGGCTATGACTAGATACCTAATGTATAAGAACAAGTTAAACAACATGGAATAAAAGAGGCTTCCTAAAATTGCTACAAAATCGAGTCATAACCACTATCGACTCAAGCAAGGATGGCATAAAGATGTTGTGTCTTGGCTAAACTATTGAGGAATCATGGAAGACACCATTTTGCAAAATAAAGATACTATTAAAAAAATATCAAATCAAAATTTAAGGAGAAAATGTGGTGTGATAAAGAGTTAAGAGGAAAAAAGAAAATTGAGGTATTATAAGGATGTAATCAACCCTAATCTAGAAGATCAAAATTATCTATCTGTTTTTAAGAAAAAAAATAAGCATTGCTAAGACAAGAACAAATTCTCACTAGCTCCATAGTGAAACTGGGAGTTGGAGTTGGTCAATTCCTAAAAGGCCATAGGATGAAAGAGTGTGTCACCTTTGTGACACTAAGAAGGTTGAAGATGAAAAACACTTTCAACCTATACCCATATTATATCTCATTTTCAAAATATTTGTCACACTACCAATCTTCTTAACCTCTTAACTCAACAAAAGTATGGTGATCTTGGAAAACTTCTCTTAATGCTTTTAGAGCACATAAACACAATTCTAAAGAATCTCAAGTAATCACTTACCCTCTTAAGGTCCCATAAACCAATTTGATCTTAATGTACATTAATCATTATCATCATAAATAAATTACACAATTATTATACTTTGAATTTTTAACTTTAATTTAAAAAAAAAAAAATCATTTATAAACAATTTATATGAAAATTATAATTTCTAAATTTCAAATTTTTAAATTTAAAATAAAAACATTATAAAATATACATTACTTTATAATTTCCTATTATATTTTTAAAATCAAATATCACATAATTTTTTTAAACATTTTATAATTTTCTATTATATTTTTAAAATCAAATATCACATAATTTTTTTAAACAAACTTTATTAGTTATGAAAGATGAATTCTTAATTTAAAAAGTTTACATTTTATTTTATTATTAAATTTCATCATAAATGTTAATTTGAATATTTTTCTATTTTATACTATAAGTTTTGCTCTTTATTTTATATAAATTAAATATTATATATTTAATTTTATAATATAAATTTTAAGCGTTTCCCCTCTTGATTTATATAAATAAACTATATTAAAAATGAAATATAAACAAACTATATTAAAAATAAATTATGATAATACATAAAGCACAATTCACATTTATTATTAATTAAAAATAAAATACATTCAGATAAAATATCAACCTAAACATTCTTTTTTCATGCGAAAAAAATAGTTTCCCTAGAATCAAATGAAACTAAACTTTCTATTACATATATTTCAAGAAAATATCTATCAAAAAGATGTATAGACTTTCTCTTTCTACATTAATATAATAACCTATAGTAACTATATAAACTTCTCTTTTCACATTAATATATTACATATATTTCAAGAAAATATCTATCAAAAAGATGTATTGACTTTCTCTTTCCACATTAATATATTACATATATTTCAAGAAAATATCTATAAAAAGATGTATAAACTTTTTATTTCCACATTAATATAATAACTATATAAACTTCTCTTTCCACATTAATATATTACATATATTTCAAGAAAATATCTATCAAAAAGATGTATTGACTTTCTCTTTCCACATTAATATATTACATATATTTCAAGAAAATATCTATCAAAAAGATGTATAAACTTTTTATTTCCACATTAATATAATAACCTATAATAACTATATAGACTTTCTCTTTCCCCATAATCTATAGTAATTATATAGATTTTTTCTTTTTTCGGCGTACACCTATTGATAATGGGCACATTTAATGTGTTTTTAGTGCTTAATCAGTTTTGTATGGCCAAAATTAAATATTGTTGGAATATTCTTAGTTCGTCCTAATAAATCAATGGTTGTGATTTCAACCATTAACTTCCTCACTATTATAAAGACATCAGTTTACATGTTTATTTTTTAGTTTTACTTAATTATATTTGAAATTTACTATGATAGCTAGCTGATTGCCACCTCTAATTGATTAACATTTTATTTTCTAGAGAGCTCAAGTTCACCAGCCACTATTTTCACTACAACTATTATTTACTGGGTGGAATTTTCCTAACTGAAGCTCTTACCGCGTCGATTATTTAATACACAAAATTATGCTTGATTATTTGGGCGTTGACCAACCACGAGTCACTTGTGGCTGTGCTAGAATAATAACGTATAGTAACTATAAAAGTCAGTCAAGTGAACGCAAACATTTATGCATGCAAGTTGAAGACAATAATGATATCGACATCTTCAATATATTCCTTATTGATATTTATTTTCATATCTCCTCTACGAAGAAGAGATATTTCACACAGCCTCATGCTGTCATACAAAAACCTGTGCGATTGAAGATGGTTAAACAGAACGGCAAAGGCAAATGAGAGTTACTGTGGGCCTATGAGAGGTACTGGCGCGCAAAACGT
>ML776658.1:0-12854 GCA_009831015.1 Picea engelmannii | reverse complement strand
TGTTCTATAATGCTATTTGCTACTTGCCCTCTTTACATGCTGGTTTCCGATAATCGGCAGCATTTTGGGTGACACTAGACCTACTTTGATGCATACTCTGTAATAATTTTGTCTTTCTAATATAGCAGGATCCACCCCTTTTTAAAAAAAAATAAAAAAATATAATGTGTTCTCACAACGGTTACATCAAAAGGAGAAAGAAAAGCAATTGGCGGGGAGGTTATTTTGCCTACAAATGGTCTACCAACCAAGGATGTAGGAGAAAGAACATGGCAGATAGAAGATATATCAGATTACAAGAGACTATCAGAAGAGTTGCATCAAAGAGACAAAAAAAAGGAGATGCATACTGAAAATGCCGACAGAGACTGGTGCCTCCAGTCCTAAAATATTTTGATAACATGTGTGGGGACCTCATGGCCATCCAACAATTGGTTATAAATGATCAGTCCTGCTTTTTGTTTCTAGTGTTGTCTTTGATAGCAAGTCCACTTCCCTATTGTACTATCAGGAGGCATGAGTGAATATGAGTTTCTTGAAAACGTGTTGAAGTGATCTGATTCGCTCCATCCAAGATAGGAGAGCGATCGAATGGAGCGAGCCGGTTTGGTTCAACTAATCAATGATAACTTTGGAATCGCCGATCATTTGTAGATGTTCGATGTTTAGTCTTGTTTCCAGGTGAAGTGTATCCCAGGCACCCAAAAGATCAGCCCTTGTGTTAGTGCTCGGGACACAACTGAAAGTCCATCTATAAAGGGAGTATTTATTTATTCTTATCAGACCACCTGCCCAACACAAAGTTCCACTGCGTTGTGTTGCACCATCAAACCAACCTGTTGGTACATCCTCTGTGATGAGAGGGATAATACAAGTCTTTTTTTCCTCAATGACTAGATGGATGTCTTTCCAATTCTGGTACATGCCAAGAGTTTTATATATGAAAATGTTGACAGTGAAGGATTTATTGTCGAAGATCGAACTATTTCTGGCCAGCCATATAAACCGATTAACCAATAGCGGACGAAGTTTGAAGTTGTGCTCGTTGGATGTCCAATGGGAAAGATAGACAGATAATGAGGTCCCATTCCAGGTTGTGGTAATGTGATGGTCAAGTGAAATCTTATCCCAGACTTGGCGAGTGAAGTGGCACTAAGTGAAGAGGTGTTGTATTGTTTCTTCATCCTTATAGCAAAGCTGGCAAATGTTGGGGCCAATCCAACCTTTCCTTTGGAGGTTATCCCAGGTAGGGATTTTATTTTCAATGGCTAACCAGTTGAATAATTTGATCTTGAGTGGAAGTTTTTAGTTCCAGAGATGCAAGCGCCAACCACTGATATTTCTATGCCCAAGTGAATTGATGATGACTATGTAAATGTTAAAAACTGTGATAAGTCCCGATCTATATGCACCATCCCACAGGAAAAGATCCTCTGAATATTGTAGTTTGATACCCGCTCGAGTGAGTTCTAGACAATAACGGTCCCACTCACCAACCAACTCGGGTGATAGTGCCAAATCGTGGCCCGATTTCCAGCTGCCTGTCGGGTTACTGTATATCTCATAATTTTTTTGTAAAGTTATCTCATAATTGTGACGACGTCCTTATGCAAACTTTAGTTATCTCGTAATTTTATTGTAAAGTGCATTTCACTTAAATTATAAAAGTGAATCACTATAAAGTAACTTTAATATTCACTTTTTTAGTTATTTTTTGTATGCAACTTTAATTTATAAAATAACTTCATTGTAGAAGTGATTCTAATTTATTCTATAAAAGTGGGTCCCATTTTAAGTAACTTATTTGTAAAAGTGAACTTATAGGAAAAAGTTAGGAGGAGGAAAAAAATATTACTTAGCCACCACATTGTGCATCCATCACCATGTGGGCCAACTTCTACCTACTACGTGGTTCTTTAGTTACCTTTTATGTCTTTTTTTAAAGTGACATAACCTTCTCATCCAAAGTCTATTTTCAATGCCATTTTTTTTAAAACAATCTATTATTTTGAGAGCTTTCCATCCAGACTATCAGTTTTAGCTTTTGAATCCATATCATGTACATATTTTAATATGGCTTCTCCAAGTGATATTTTGCTTACCAATACCAACTACTTCTCATGGAAATCTCATATGGAGGATGTACTAAGAAGTAAAGGATTGTACCAGATTACCTTGGGAAAAGAACAAACTCCCACTAAGGCTGGAAATAAATATAAATGGGATAATAAAAATGACAGAGCATGTGGATTAACCAAAATTTATATCTCTCATGATTTACAATTTCACCTTCAACGAATAGATGACCCAGATGAAGCCCAGACTAAGCTAGAAGACATATTTGGTAAAAACAATGTGATTCAATCCCATTAGATTGAAAATTAGTTAATGAATTTAAGTCCAAATGATTTCCCTTGCATTCAAGATTATTTATCTAAGTTCAAAACACTTATACTTTTACTTCAAGTCTGTAAAGTAGATCTGAAGGATGAACAATGCATATATGTTAATCTTGCTAAGCTTGGTAGTACATATTATGTCTTTGTATCTACTTTTTATGCCACTAAGGAGTGCTTACCAAGCTCCCACTCTTTAGTCTTTTTGTGATTCTCTAATTAGGGAGTAAGATAAACTCTTGCAACTTGGAGTGATCAACATTGTAGGTACATATAACAAAGCCTTAGTGGCCTAGAAGAAAGACAAAAACAAGCATACAAAGAAGCAACATCCTCGCAACAACAACAAGCAAAACAAGGGTCCTAAACCCTCTTGACCAACTTCTACTCCCAATGGTGACAAAGGACCAAAAACAAAAATTAAGAAGATTGGTAGAAATAACAATTTTTGTGGGCGATATGGTCATTTGGAGTTAAAAATATGGAAGCCTTAGAAGCAACAATGAATAATCACAACATCAATATTGATTCTTCTTCCTCTAACTCTTCTTCTCATGGACTTGCACTTTCCACTTCTGGTTTCTCCTTCAATGTAACATCTACTTATTCTTCTTATGAGTGGCTTATTGATTTGTGTGGTCCACTTTCTTCTCTTTCTTTCTTTGGGTCTAAGTAATTCTTAACTTTCATTGATGACTTCTCTAGATGCACTTGGGTTTACTTCTTAAAACTTAAAAGTGATTTGTTTGAGATGTTTTTGGCCTACAAGTCTCCTTGTAGAAAAACAATTTGGACATCAACTTCAAAGGTTAATAATATATAATGGAGGTGAATATGTGAACAACCAATTTACAAGTTAATTCACTACACAAAGCATCCAAATGCAACATATTTTTCCATATACACCATAGAAAAATGGTGTTGTTGCAAGAAATAATTGCATAGTAAAGGAAATGGCTAATTGTATGATCCAATCTAAGGGATACAGTCTTCATTAATGGGTGGAAGCCATCAATTGTTCAAATTACATATTAAATCGCACTCCCACAAAATCTTTAAAAAATATAACACTAGAAGAAGCATGGACTAAAATCAAGCCATTTGTAAGCCACTTTCGTGTATTTGGTAGTATAGCATGGACCCACATTCTTGATGAGAAATGGAAATCATTACAGCCTAAAAGTGAGAAGTGCATTTTTTTTTTAATACTCTAAAAATGTCAAAGGTTATCGACTTCTTCAACTTCATTCCAATGAAATAAATATTAGAATAGATGTTAAATTTGATGAAAATCTATTTTCCTACAAGCCTTTTTTGGCATCTGTGTCATATTTGACCTGCGATCCATCCTCGACCTTTGTGCCATATTCTATCCCTATCCATGTTTCTTCTTAAATTGATGCAGTGAGGATGAAAATCCACCTCTGCCTACTCACCTTCCTCCAGATGATTCCATAAAACATGAACCTGCATCAACACCATTGCTTCACAAATAGGTTTGTTCAACACAACCACTGGTGATATTCTCAATGATCTTATAGATCAGTGTCAAACATGTTCACAGTTCCAACGATCCTCCTCTCTTTTGGCTCAAGTTTCAAAAACTCGTGATCTAGACACATTTGTAGAAGCTTTTGGCCATCCAAATTAGGACACAACAATGAATGAAGAATATTGTTCCTTAATGACGAATGATACTTGGGGTCTTGTAGCTCTTTTGAAAAGAAAAAAACTTGTCATATGTAGATGGGTGTATAGAATTAAGTATGCATTATTGGAAGTGTTGAAAAATATAAGGCCTAGTTAGTTGCCAAAGGATTCTCTCACATTGAAGGAATTGAATTATAATGAAACCTTTGCTCCTGTAGAAAAAAATGAATTACAACTGCTTTATTCTATCTCTTGTTACCTCACATAAATGGGAGGTCCATCAAATGGATGTTAAATATGCCTTCTTGCATGGGGATTTGTAAGAATAAATATACATGAAATGACCTCCTATCTATGTTGAGAATGATTCCAACCTTATTTTTCACCTTAAGAAATCTCTCTATGGTCTTAAGCAAACTCCTTGAGCTTGGTATGAAAAAATGGAAAGCTTTCTTCTTGGCACTGGCTTTTCGAGATGGAATTCTGACTCTAATGTCTACACCAAGAAAGTAGGAAGCCATCTCATAATACTTTTTCTTTATGTTGATGACCTTATCCTCATGAGTAGTGATACTAAAATTTTAACCCATGTGAAATCCAGACTTAAGAAGAAATTTGAAATGATAAACTTAGGCTATTTTCATTATTTCCTTGGCCTCCAAGTATTGCAAACCAAGGATGTAATTTTTCTTTCCCAATCTAAGTACGCATGTGAACTTCTTCGTTTCTTTCAAATGGAGATTATAAATCAATGAAGATTCTAAACCAGACTCTTCTCCCTTCCAATTTGGATTCAAACTTGTTTCCACCTATACTACTCCCAAAGTCGATGCCACTTTATATCATTGGTTGATTGGTAGCCTTTTGTATTTGACTCATACTCATCATGGTATTACCTTTGATAATGGTCTTTTTATATGGTATATGCAAACACCCCATGAGATTCGTTGGAAATCAACAAAAATGATACTTCAGTATATCTGGGGTACAATTTAGTTTAGGATACATTAAATTTCAGGGGGGACTCCTTTGTTGGTTGGTTTCACTTAATTAGATTAGGCCAACGGCCATGATGATTAAAAGTCTATTGCAGGTTAAGTTTTTAGCCTCAGTTATAGACCTGTCATTTGGGATTGTAAGAAACAACATGTTATTTCTCTTTATTCAGCAAAAGCAGAGTAAAAATCAACAGTTAATGCAAGTTAAGAAGCCTTGTGGCTTCGACAGATCCTTTCATAATTTTGATTCTAGTAGAAGCATACGACCACCGTCTAGTGTGACAATCAAAGTGCCATCAAGTTTTCCAAAGATCCAGTTCAACATTAATGCAACAAAAGCATCAAGATACACGTGGAATTCATCAAAAATCTCATTCATGATTGATTTATTGAAGTGCTCTTTTGCCTGACCAGTGATCAAGTTGCAGACATTTTCACAAAGTCTCATGTAGAAGTGAAGTTTTCAAACTTCGATCTATGTTAAGAGTTCATGAAGTTTCCATTAAGTGGGATAGGGTCTAATGCCTCCTTCCTTCTCCTATTGTGTCACCTTTGTAAATTCTTCAATCCTATCCCAATTTGATCTTAAGAGGGGATGTTAGGATATTTAGAAACTTTGGAGTTAGCTAAGTTCAACTTGGTCTAATATTTATTTAGGTAAAAGTGTGTTTCTTTAGTATGCATTTGTAGTTATGCAATATTACAGTCAAAATATGTTCTAGACATAGAGTTATCTGACAACTCATATTCTCCTCAATCTTAATAGCTATATCGATCCATAACTTATCACCTGATTGGTCCATGATCTCTATTTAAACAACATCGAGGATCATTTGATGATAATCGATTATGAGAAACTCTCTTGTAAAATATTTTTCTTTTGCATTAATATATTGCCTCAAGTGGCCATGTTGGCTAGGGTCATGGTGTAAATTTTAAGGCACTAGGTGAATGTTGTCCTATGTTTCTCTTAATTAAATAAATCATATTTGAACTTCATTCAAACACATAAATAAAAATTTCTTAACATGCAGCAATCACACATATAGCTGAAAATAAACAACGGAAACATAAAACACAATACATGAAATATGTCCTTCAAAATCAGTTTATCATTAAATACTCCAAACTTACAAGGACAACTCAAAATGAGGTTTGTTTCCTATTGATAAAGAAAATTGTGAAACAGATCTAAGAAGCCTGTTGAACTAACACGTCCATACGAAAATATGGATCCATACATAACTGTCCATATGACTATGTGGAATCACTACTAAGACTTTGTTCTTCAACCTGCAATCACTACATATTGATCCTCTCACTATTGCACTATTTTCTCTCTTCCTCGACCTCTTTCTTCACCTTAAGACAAAATTATCTTTGTGAAGAATCAATGTGTATTTACCCTCTACCTTGACTTGTCTTTATACTTTAGCTGAAACACTAATCTACCAAAACCATAATCTCTCGGTGAGATCAACAGTTGATATTAGTCTAAATCACTAATGCATTAAAAATGCACTTTATTAGAATTAACGACCAATTAAAAGACTTTCACTTTATAAATAAAATGAATTAAAAAATAGATTTGACTTAGACAACTTCAAACACGTTTGACACAAAACTTGTGCGGAAGTTCCTATCCGAGATACAAACATCAACACTCCCTCTTAGAGATGAATTAATTTTGTACCAATCCAAGTTCGTCCGTAAATGCTTCAAACTTCCCTTTTTCTAAGGGCTTGGTCAGAAAATATGGAACATGTTGATCTGTGGGTACATATTGGAGCTTCATTGCTCCTTTCTGAATCTTGTCTCAAATGAATTTCTACGCGATCTCCATGTGCTTGGACCTGCCATGAAATATTGGATTTTCACAACTTCGATTATCACAGTAAATGACTGTGGTATCCAACTTTTGATCAAATGTACCTATTAGTAACTTGCAAATCCAAATGGATTCACAACTAGCAGTACTAGCTGCTATATACTCTGCCTCGATTGAGATAAGTTCCATTGAAGTCTACTTCCTATTGAACCAGGATATCATCGTTGATCCCAAGCTAAAACAACATTATGGGGTGCTCTTCATGTTTTTTGCACTGCCTGCCCAATTCGAGTTTGTATATCCCTGCAACCTCACCTCACCATCTCCATGATATCTCATCCCATTCTCCAAAGTACCTCTCAACTATCTGATCACATGTTTTGTTGCTACCTAATGATCCTACCTCGGCTCCACCATGAACTGGCTCAAGGTGTTCACTACAAAACATAAATATGGCATAGTGTTGAATATATACATCAAGGAACCTATCAGTTGCCTATACCACATGGGATCCACCATATATGAATTTTAAGTAATGACCTTCTTAAAAATAATGATCATATGTGTGGTCATGGGTCTATAGTCCTCCATTCAAAATATCTTCAGGATCTCAACTGCATACTTACCCTACCCAAGGAAAATCTCCCATGGTCTCTTCCAAACCTCCAACCCAAAGATGTAATGCACCATGCCAATGTCCTTCATCTTGAACTCAACTTCCATATATTTCTTGCACCCTACAATGAGATTCTCTAATCGTGTAAGGAACCATTCATCTACATACAACACCAAAATGAGTAGATCAACCTAAAAAAATATGAAATATAAGTTGGGATCTGTTTCAATTTTGGTGAATCCCGTACTCTGCGGGTATCCATCGATTCTAGAATACCATTCTCTAGATGCTTGTTTGAGTCCATACAAGGCATTTTTCATCCTATAAACATGGGACTCCTTCCCACTGATCTCAAATCCCTAAGTCTTCTCTATGTACACTTCTTCCTCAATTATCCCATTGAGGAAATTTATCTTTGCATCCATCCGATGTATCCTCCATCCCATAATGGAGACTAAGGACATTATTGCTCTAATGGAAGTGTACCTAGCAACTAGGGAAAAATTATCCTCGTAGTCCACTCCCTCCTTTTGGGAGAACCCCCTCGACACAAACCTCACTTTTTACTTCTCGATCCTACCATCTATAGCATGCTTGATCTTATAGAACCACATGGAACTCACCTCTAACTTCCCCTCCGATCTTGACACAATGTCCCATACATCATTATTCATGATGGAGGTGTACTCCTCCACCGTGGCATCCTGCCATACCCGTTGTTTTGTTGCCTCCTAATAACTGGAAGGCTCAGAATATATGATGTATTTCATCAATGCCATGTAGTTCAAAAACTTCTTTGAAGGTATTTTCTTCCTGAATGTGCTCCTAGGAGACTCAATGTACTCTTGAGCATCCCTCAATTTCTAGTGTCTTGTCCTCCAAGATCTTGTGCGAACACTTGTTCTAGATGTATATTGTTGTGTTGCATGCTTCTGCTCAAGAAAACATCAGTAAGTCTTGGTCATGAATCATGGCCTTAGCATCCCCTATGATGGATTGATTCTTCCACTCTGCAATTGCATTCTATCATGGGTTGTACAAAATAGTCAATTCCCTCTTGATCCCTACCTCCTTGCAAAAACCATTGAACTCCTTGGAAGTATACTCACCCCCATTGTTTGATCTCAAAACCTTGATATTCTTCCATATATGGTTCTCAACCAAAGCTTTGAACTTTTGAAACCTACTAAAGAACTTATCCTTGGTCTTTAGGAAGTAGATCCAAATTTTGTGAGAGAAGTCATCAAGGAAGGAAACATAGTACATGCTTCATGTGATTGATTCTACTGACATCAATCCACAAACATTCAAATGCACCAGATCCAGGATCCCCTTAGACCTATACTCATTGCTTAGGAAAGTAGCCTTGGCATGCTTACCAAGCATGCACCCTCTGCATACACCCTGCTGCGCAATATTGAAATTTGGTAGACATGTGACTATCTTCCCCATAATATGCAATGCCTTGTGATGCAGGTGCCCCATCCTCTTATGCCACAACTCACACAAGTTATCTTTGTTATAAACTAGTGCTCGAACATGTTCACCCTACAACGTCTATAAATTTCCTTCCCTAACCACGATCACCTGAGCTATTGTTGGGATAGAATATTTCAGTCTAGTGAGGATCTAATGGATCTTGAACTCTACTACAAATCCCTTATATTCCATAACCAAAAATAAAGCAAATTCTTCCTGAGACCTAGAACAAACAACACATCATCAAATTTTAAAGAGTTGGATAACTGGAGTCAGAAAGGAATGGTACCAACTATTGCTACTAGATACTTAGCATCGTCACCAAGCTTGACTTGAACTCCTGAGACATGCTTTGTTAAACGCAAAAATATCTCTCGAGCTAATGTCATATGCCTCGATGCTCCACTATCCACATACCACGGATTCTTCAGAATAGTGCTAGAAGAGAGGCAAGATACCATCGATAAATCCTTATTGAACCCGGAGGCAAACTCGTTCATCTGAGTTTCAGCTTAGGCTGCTACCTGGTGTTGTTGCTTCCCTTTACCCTTCTTGTTCTTTAGATATTGTGATGCATAATGGTCGTTCTTATGACATATGAAGCACTTGATTTTACTAAAGTCCTTATTCCCTAGTTGTGGAGTTGGCTCCTCACTCTTTCCCTTACCCTTGTAGGGTCCTTTACCTCTGCCCTTATTCTTTAAACCAATTAGGGCATGGTCACTGTCACCTTCATGTCTGCTACCCTTTGACTCCATTCATGTTTCCTCTTGGATACATTAATCCCATAGTCTTTACCAGGAGGGAAAGTTTTCCTCAACACAAACTCCCTGGACAAATGTTTTCCATTGAGGTGAGAACCCATTCAATGCCATGTTTACTAGCTCTTTGGCTTCAATCTTCTCCCCAACTGTTGCAAGCTAGTCATGAATCTGTGTGACCTTCATTCGATAACTAGTGACGATGTCTAATTCAGTCATCTCAATGAATAGGAGTTTGTTATGCAATATCATCTTCATGTTAATGTTCTCACTTTGGTAAACGCCAACCAAGAAAATGAGCATCTATTTCGTCATCTTCTTCTCAGATATGTGAGGGATCATATGATCCTTTATAGAATTCATTATCATCCACTTAGCTTTCACTCACTTCTTCTTGTGAGCTTCTGAATCCTGCAGATTTGTTGGTGTAGAAACTACATCCTTAACGATATCCCAGAGGTCATTCTCTTCTAATAAAAATTTACCCGACTTTCCATGATAGGGAATTCAAAGCACCATCCAATCTATCCTCGAACTTGAGGCTAATTGATTCCATTCCTAATCTGCAAACAAAACTCCTACTCTTTTGATCTTATGAATAAGAGTAGCTCTGATACCATGTAAAGTTTTAGGCACTAGGTCATTGTTGTCTTATGTTTTTCTTAATTAAATAAATCAGATTTGAACTTTATTCAACCATAGAAATTAATATTTCTTAATATGCAACAATCACACATATAGTTGGAAACAAACAACATAAGAAAAAGACACAATATATGAAATTTATCCTTCAAAATCAGTTTATTATTAAATACTCCAAACTTACAAGGACACCTCAAAAATAAGGTTTTCTTCATGTTGATAAAGAAAACTGCAAAACAAGTCTGAGAAGCATGTTAAACTGACATGTCCATATAACTATACGACATATTTGTACGACTGTACCAACATGTATGGAACTATCCATACGATTATATGGAATCATTGTTGCACCTTTGTTCTTCAACCTACGACCACTGCATATTGATCCTCTCATGGTTGCACTGCTTTCTCTCTTCTTGGGCCTCTTTCTTCAACTTCGGACGAAATTATCTTCATGAAGAATGAATGGGTCTTTACCCTCTACCTTGACTTTCCTTTATACTTTATATGGAACCCTAATATACGAAAACCCTAATCTCTCGGTGAGATCAAGAGTTGAGATTAATATAAATCACAAATGCTTTGAAAATGCACTTTATTAGACTCAACGGCTAATTAAAAGACTTTCACTTAATAAATGAAGTAAATTACAAAATAGATTTGACTTTGATGACTTCATGCACGTTTGACACAAAACCTGTGTGGAAATTCATGTCCGAGCTACAAACATCAACATGTAGATTGTTTCCCTCTTCAAGGGTTCTAATCACATAAAAACATCAGTGTGTTGATCTTTGATATAGTTGTGTGAGTGGTTACTAAAGGTGTTCATCATGTGTGGGAATACCCTATTTTATCAAACATATGCCTTCTTGGGTCTTATAATACCTATCCTCCAAAGATTTTATGGGACTCATAACCCCTAAGACTAGGTGATTCCCTACAACCCATTGGCCACCTTCTTAGGGATGATAATGGTATAATCCATCTACTCATGTATGTATCAAGCCATCAATTGCATTTTGGTTTATAACTTTGGCGGTTTTGGGGTTCTCAAAAAATATGATTGCATCATCCCGATGAGAATCTAGGGTTATGCAAGAGTTAGCCTAGTTATACCTACCTAGGCCCTTAGGCAGTGAGGGGCCTGGGGGGCTTGCCTTCAACATAGAGTAAGAAAATCTATAAAGTCAAGATTACAAAATCAATTGAATTCCCTAAATAATTAATGTAATGTCTTAGCACGAGAAACGAAAAACCCATGCAGTGCACCCATCAAAATTAATATCTTCAAAGCCCACCATGTAGCCTGTGAATTATGCATACTAGGTGGGGAATTCTAAAAAGTGTGTGTGTGTGTGTGTGTGTGTGTGTGTGTGTCCACCATGTAGCATATGAATTATGCATACTAGGCGGGGAATTCTCAAAAACATGTGTGTGTGCGTGTGTGTCCACCATGTAGCATATGAATTATGCATACTAGGCGGGGAATCCTCAAAAAAGTGTGTGTGTGTGTGTCCATCATGTAGCATATGAATTATGCATACTAGGCGGGGAATTCTAAAAAATGTGTGTGTGTGTGTGTGTCCACCATATAGCCTGTGAATTATGCATACTAGGCGGGGAGTTCTCAAAAAGTATGTGTGTTTTTCTTTAAACCTCATTAGGCCAAGAATCAAATCAAAGATAGTTTTGGATTTATGGATTATCATGTCTTATGCTACTGGATGGGTTGGATTAGGACACACAAATAGCATTTTGATCTGGTCGGATAGAACAACCAACCAATTTCTAGGCATTCAACATTCATTTCAAAGGATGTATTTATCCCATTGACCCAATCCCAATAGAGGTTGCGCTCTTTGTTCCAACTTGATTCAAAATTTGGATGGTGGCACTTTGTTCGAGACATCTACGTAGAATATTTAGATATAACTTGATTTCAGGCATTATGAAAGTGGGATTCGTACTCTTCTTTGGGAAACCTTCAACCCGGCACCCTCCCTACCCACCATTGAGCCCAATAATTGGTAGGTAGGACTTTGAATAGGAAACCATCCCAACTTTAGAAATGATTTGATATGTTTCAAAATCAATTCTCATTGTACTTCAGTTGCATAAAGCGTAGCATTTGTATTTCTCTTTCATGGTTAGTTTCACGTGATGGCACTAATTCATAGCTGCTTTGCAACTTTTATTAATTAATAGTTGCCTTCAAAAAAGAATCGTGATATACACACACGCATGAGATCCACCCTAGCCTAGTTATGCAACACCTCCCCAAACATTACCCTTTTCAACCACATTTTGAGAATCCTATAGGGCAATGTGGCTAGAACTTGTTTCTATTGTGCCGACATCGCTCAAATGAGAGAGTCTTTATTATATCAAGTGTCGCCATTGGTTGAATCCTGCTAATCTTGTGCTTCAAAGGTAGGTGGTTTCTAAGGCAGTTGTCTCTATGGAATAATACCTTTATTAAAT
>ML776657.1:1001297-1014062 GCA_009831015.1 Picea engelmannii | reverse complement strand
TAGCTCATATGTTTTGAATATGGTCAATATAACAATACTTTTAAGAAACTATTTATGTTTCATTCAATGTAACTTGTATTTACTTTTTTATTGTTAAAAGGAAAAAATTATTAAAAAGTGACGTTGAATTTTTAAAGTACATTATGATATTTTCATGGCATTATGTATTACCTTGTGCTTTGCGTGATGATAACATTTAAAAAGTAATGTATTACCTTGTGCTTTGCGTGATGATAACATTTAAGGGTTGCTTTTATGATTTTGTTTACAGTAATGATGAGTTATTTTACCATATTATAAAAATGTGTCGTTTTAATACCCCAATTTTAGAATGGGTGCGACCGGTAGCAGTACTTTTCAATTTGATGGTTGATTTTGAGGTTTTGGTTTTAATGGTACCAAGTGATATAAATACGATTTCAAATGATCCCAAAATTTAACGTTTTGAAAAGAAAGAAAAAAATCAAAAACATCTTTTTGGTTTTTACGTGTTGATTTTAAGGTTTTTCTGAGCTATTGTCTAAGTTTTGAAGGCCATGTTTGAAAAATGTTGTAATTTTGACCCCGTTTTAAAAATGGTGCTACCAGTAGCACCACTTTTTGATTTGGGGGTTTATTTTGATGTTTTTTATGCAAACATATGGGTTTTTTGGGCCAGTTCTTGTTTTGAGGTCACAAATATCATTAAGTTGGTAACTATGTTTTAGATGATATATTTATTTTCAGTGAAAGTTGGGAAGATCATGTAAAGCATGTTAGGAAAATCTTATGCATTTTGAAAAAGGATAAATCATGCCTAAAGATGTTAAAAAGTGAATTTGGAAAAACATCTTTAGTTTGTTTGGACTATATTGTAGGGGGTGGTGAATTGAAAATTGATCCCTCTAAATTTGAAGCCATTATGAAGTGGCCTAAGCCTAATAATGTAACAGAAGTTAGAAGCTTCATGTGGGCAGTTCAGTATTGGAGGAAATTCATTGCTAACTTTTCTTTTATTGCATCTCCTTTACATGCTTTGACAAGTACTAAGTAGGTATTTTAGTGAGGAGGTAAACAACAAAAATGCTTCGAGACTTTGAAAGTGAAGATCGGTACAAGCCGACTTTTAGCATTGCCAAATTTACAGTAACCATTTGAGATTGAAATTGATGCAAGTGATTACGCCATGGGAGCAGTGCTAATACAAAGGAGGAAACCAGTTTGTTACCATTCTGAGACCTTCACTTGTGCGGTAAGTAATTATCCTACTTATGACAAAGAATTGTATTCTTTGGTTCAGAGTGTGAATAAGTGGAAACACTATTTGATGGGAAAATAGACAATAATCCATATGGATCATCAATCTTTGCAGTATCTCCAATCACAAACCAATCTACAACAGTGACATCATTTCCAGTGGATGGGATTCTTGCAACAATCCCATTTGGTCATCAGGTATAAGAAAGGTATATAAAAAAAAGTTGTAAATATGTTATGCATACCTTTTTGTTAATGCATCCATTGTTTTACAACATAGTTCATTATCTCATGAACGTTATATTGAATGATATGCTAGAGATGAACATTTTAAGGATGTATATGGAACATTAATCCATGGTACTAAAGGGGAAGAATTAGATTATCGTGTGCATGACAAGTTGTTATATCATCTTGGTAAATTGTGTATTCCACGAGATGAAAGAGTGCATGTAATGAGAGAAGCACATACTTCTCTCATTTCTGGTCATTTTGGTGTAGACAAAACAATGGTTCAGTTACAATGTTATTGTTATTGGCCTGGAATGTATAAAACTATGTCCAAATATGTAAAAGGATGTTTCATGTGTGCCACTAGTAAACCAAGTAACAAAAAATTGTGTTTGTAGTTTCCACCTCCTGTACCTTCTCATCCATAGGAAAGTGTCTATGGATTTTGTAGGGGGTTTTCCTATGTCCAGGAAAGGTCATGATTATCTACATGTTTTCATGGACATATTTAGAAAAATGTGTGTTTTGATGCCTTGTAAGAAACGAGTGACAGGAGAAAAGATTACGCATTTGTTCTTTTAGCATCTTTGGGTTCATTTCAATTTTCCCACATCCATTGTATATGATCGATACTCCTGCTTTATTGGCAAATTTTGGTCAACTTTGTGGGGATTAATGGACACTAAGCTTCAAAAGAGCATCATTTTCCATCCACATACCGATGGAAAATGGAAGTGGTCAATAGGACAATCATACACTTACACAGAGGATATTGTAGGAAGCATCCTAAGCTTTGGGATGAACATTTTTATTATGTACAACATGCCTATAACCGTGCCATACATTCTTCTACACAAAGGTATTTTTTTTAGACATATTTTGGATATTTGCCTAAGTCTCCTCTAGAATTCACTCTTGGGAAAGATTCAATGGCCGGTGGATGTAATGATGCAGACAAAGCCAAGAAGTTCATCCATAAGATTTAATTGGTTCATCAAGTTGTACATGAACAATTGGAAAAGATCCAAGCCAAGTATAAGGCTATGCATCCCAAGCATCAGGTTGATCGTCACTTCCAATTTGGTGATCAAGTTTGGCTATACATTAGCAAAGAACGTCTCAAAGGTGAATGTAAAAAACTCAAGCCAATCATATATGGGTTTTTTTTTAAATTGGAAAAAGATTGGTGACAATGATTTTTGGTTGGAGTTACCTCCATATATGCAGATGTTTTCTGTGGTTAATGTTGAAAACTTGAAACTATATGATCTGAATTGGATCTAAGCAAGAAACAATTGGCTAAGGCACAATCTTTTACAAGAATCTTCATGGGAAAGGTTTGAGGATTTTGATGAAGAAGGGACCGGTTTGTTGGTATGAAGAGCCCCATACCATCATGATCAACGTCCACATATGCACTCCATCAAAACATAAGGCAAGAAAGAAGAGATGATTGTAAAAGAAAAAATAAATGTTTTAAAGAGATAAAGATTCATAGACCCTCTCTATACGCAGAAAAGACAAAAGGAAAAGAAATGAAAGGAGGAGAATCGAACTTGGGGAAGTTGAAGAGTCGGGGACGCTTGACCTTCCACCTATCCCCTCTGCCTCCTATATGATAGTTCTTGGAGATGGAGAAAGGGTTCTTTGGCGAAGAGAGGAAGGAGGATGTTTTTGAGACTTCACCGAGAAGCACTAAGATGAACCAGAGAACCTATAATCATACCATTACTAAATAATAAAAGCTTGTCAAAGCCAATTGAATGTTGGTTTACCCATTTGGGTTTCCAAGGTAAAATCTTGTCTTATGAGTTTGCTTTTTTGTTTCCTCTATGTGTTGAGTATCTGACTGGTTCAAATTCACTTGCTTAGTTTATTAAAATTCTTGGCAATCCATTATTAATTGTTTTTATGCATTTTTTAATGGTTGTGGATGAGGAGCAGTCGATTGTACACGTATCTCTCTATGCATGCCTAACCATTGGAGTGCCATCTTTAATTTCTCTCACGTTCCTCTTTGTCTAGCGCCATCCATAATTTTCTCTTGTGTTCCCCTTTGTGTAGCATGAACCCTAATTTCTCTCACGTTTCTCTTCCAGCGTGAACCCTAATTTTCTCTCATTTTTTCCCTTTCCAGTGCAAACCCTAACTTTTGAGAAGTGAACCTTCTGAGGAGAGACCCACGCGAGTATACTTGTTTTTCTAACCCTCATTGTAAACCCTAGTCGAGGGGAGATCAACGTTGATTTGTTCTTCTTGTTTGACCATGTTTCTGAGCATGAAATATATCTTCAGGAGTATCTTCAAACTAATGGTGTTCTTTGAGTATACCTCATTGTCATGTGCATCAAACTTAATGTTCACTTGCTATTAATTTATTACCCGGTCGCTACTAGAACCTCCTTGATGACAATATGTTTCTTTTGCTCCATTATTCACTGGTAACAATCTACACCATTTATTTGTGTCCTCGAATAATGTTGGGCATTTATTCTTTAACGCCCTCATCTTTCACTAACGTTTTAAAATGAGTAAGACAGGTAGTGACTAGAATAGATACAAAGAATAAGAATAATTATATTGTGATTCATGTTGAGGAGGTGTTTGGGAAATCATCCTAACATTTACGGATCAGATGATATCAAATCATTGAATTTGAATACCTAGTGTGAACTATATGGTAAGTACCCATTGTGACTACAGGAGAAATGAACAAGAGTTGTTGTCAGGATTAGAGTATAATAGAACACAACAAATCGCTAGGGAATATCAAGTTGGAAATGAGGACGAAGATCTCAAAGTCAAATTGAATCAACTTGAGAAGAGCATGGCCACACTGACATCAATGATGTCACAATTGTTGGTAGAACATTGCAAAGAAAATGAACCCAAGAGAGAAGAAAATAAACTAGAGGCGAAATGCAAGGTTGAGCCAGAGACGGGAGAATGAAGCTATGGTAAGACACATATACCTATCTGTGTGGAGGTCAAGGTGGCCATCAAACCATATGCCAGAGAAGTTGATTCCAACAAGTTGAACCAACGTCTATAGAAAATGGAGGTATACTTCAATGTGCATCATGTAACAAGAAAGATAAACATTGCATTCACTCGATTGAAGCTTGAAGTCCATGCCTTGGCATGGTGGGAGAGTGATACAGTAGGTAGAGAACTGGAAAATGACCATCAATCGTGGAATGGGAGGTGTTCAAGGAAATGATCAAAGCACAGTTCTACCCAATTGGATATGAGGAGCACCAACAAATAGTCTAGCATTATTTCAGGTAGACGCAAGGACCGTTAGTGCAAGAATTCACCATTGAGTTCAGGAAGAGAGAAATCCAAATGGGAGTCTCGCTCAAAAGTCTTGAAATGTTGATTAAGTATGTGGGGGTATTTCTATCACAAATTCGATGTCAATTGATGTTGGTTATACCAAATACAATTGACAAGGCTAGTGTTCAGGCACAGTACCTCGAAAGAGATAAGCAAAAGTAGCAGTTAGGCACACTCAAGTAAATATAATTGCAAGAGAAGAAGAAGAAGGGAAAGAATAAAATAAGTGGAATGAGAAAATATTGTGGAAGTGACATAAGAAGAAACCCCTTCTGCGAAGCAATGCAAACGTTGTGATGGAAAGGGACATACTAAGGAAGATTGTTGGAAATTGCACCCTGAGCAGCGCCCCAAGCATTTCCAAAAGAAGAAGAAAGAAATTCTAAGTGTGGATGTCGAGGAGAGGGTGGACTGCACCTTAGACCTAGAAGGGAAGATCAGTTGCATCAATATGCAAAAGGAGGTTGTGTTAGTCAGTTGCAACCACGTGGAGGAGAAGGTGATGACCAAATTATTATGCATTAAAATCTACATGAAATAGAACATTGCAGGTTGTTTATTTTATCCTAGTTCACAGTCCAACTTAATCTCTATGTAACTAGTTGAGAAGCTTGGGCTAGAGACACAGGACCATCTAAAACCATACCCTTTATGTTGGGTAAGGAAGGATGTGGAATTGAAGGTAAGCAAGCAATGCAAATTTAAATTTTCCATCAACCAGAACTATGTTGACGAAGTGGTTGCAGATGTGGTTTCTTTGGATGTATGCAAAGTCATCTTGGGAATCCCATATTTGTATGTGAGGGATGCCATATTCAAGAGAAGAGATATCCAATATTGATTGGTCAAATATGGAAGATCATATGCCATAAATGCACACAAGGACAATCGGTGTTTATCAGGCTAGAAGAATCATGGGCAATATGAAGAAATCTGTCTTATTGTTTTTAAGAGAAGGAAAACAACAAGGAGAAGGCAAACAGTTGGAGATGAAGGCATCCTTGGAAAGATGTAGTGGCAAGCAGCGCCAACAACTACAACAATTGATAGAAGACTACAAGGAATTTTTTCAGGAGCCTCGGGGATTGCCACCCAAACACGAGGTTGAACACAAGATTCAATTGTTTCCAGAGTCACCACTGCTAAACATATGGTTGTATAGGGAGTCCATCATTGAAGTAGACGAAGTGAAGAAGCAACTAAAGCAGTGGTTGGAGCAAGGAGTCATTATACTCGGTACATCTCCTTGTGGCTCACCCATCATCATGGTGCCAAAGAAGGATGGAAGTTGGAGAATGTGCATTGACTACCGTTCCCTGAATAATATCACCATCAAGAATCGATATCCTTTGTCAAGGATTGATGACTTGTTGGATCAGCTGCAAAAAGACAAATTCTTCACTAAATTGGACCTGAAATCTAGCGATCATCAAGTAAGGATTAAAGCAGAGGATGTGTGGAAGACATATTTTAAAACAAGACAAGGTTTGTATGAGTGGTTAGAAATTTCTTTCGGTTTATGCACTGCACCTACAAATTTTATGAGACTCATGAACAATGTGTTATGCCCCTTCATTGACTCTTTTGTAATAGTATATCTTTTGAAATATTGTAACTTCGAAGAATATTCTAATTATAATTGAGTTATTATCTTATAGACCAAATCCCCTTTTGTGGATTGATCATGTTGGGACTTATGTATGACCAATTCCCCTTTTGTGGATTGATCATGTCGAGACTTATGTATGACCAAATCCTCTTTTGTGGATTGGTCAAACCATATTTATATGGTGGTATTTGAGAAGTCGGCCCCTAGGGTTTAATAAAGTGGTTTTAACCACTATTGGGAGAAATCATCCCTGCCTGATGAAGAGACATAACCCTAGCGCCTCCTCAAATAGTATTTATAAGTGAGGAGGATGCCTCATTTGTTCACTCACTTGGTCATGCTTCTAGTGCACATATTTTTAAGGTAGTTGTAGTTGCAAGAAGAAGGAGAGACAGACGCATGCTTAGTCCTAGTCTTTTCTTGGTGGTTTTGTCTTTAGTCTTGGCATTGTATTAGCAGTCTATTATTGAGGAATTTTTTGTTGAGTTTTCTCCCTCATGAGGGTTTCCCGGGATAAATGTTGTGTACCTTATGATTATGTTTCTTTCAGTGATCCTAATTATGTTGTTATGCTCTAGTAAATTGAAAAGAACTTAAATAACGGCTCTAAATCTAACATGGTTTCAAAGATTAATTGAATAGAGCACCTTTCACTGGGTAACAAAAAACATCATTGTTGTCGTATAAGAAAATTAGGGATTTTATTGGAAAGAAATTTATGCCTAAAAACCATCTAGAAAACGGTGCCCTGCCCTAGCGGATCATTTGGAAGCTTGAGCACACTTTTTTAGTGGCCAGAGCCTCTGTAAAGTGAAACCCTGGTTTTTACTAGTACCAAAAAACGAAGAAACCGGAACCAGTACCATAAGTACCAGTCCAGATTTGTGCAGGTCCAATTTCAAGGGGTAAAATTTTGGATTTTTGAAACAAACAACTCCGGCCTACACGCCTCGGCCCAATGCATCTCCTGGTAAGTTCAGATTCACTTTCTGAGCACTTCATTTTCTGGTCATTTTCCTAGCTCCAGGTCAAGATGTATGCAAGCACCAAGCTTGTTGACATGTTAGAAGGTGTGGAAAACTTGTGTTCCTGGAAATATAGGATTGCACTCATTCTTGAAGAGAATGACCTTGCAAAATTCATAAAAGAAAATGTACTGGAACCCGAAGAAGATGCATCCAAAACAAAGTACAAGAAGGATATGGTTAGGGCCAAAAGAATCATTGCAGACTTAATTAAATATCACTTGATCCCTCATGTTTCTTATAAGAATAATCCAAAAGAGATGTTTGATGCCCTAACCAGAATGTATGAAGGAAAGAACATCAATCAGAAGATGAACTTGAGAACCCAAATCAAGAATACAAAGATGCAGAAAGGAGAAACAATTCAAGACTATTTCTCTAGGGTTACTCATTTCAAAGAATAGTTAGAAGAAATTGGAGACAACTTGGATGAAGATGAACTCGTCATGACAACTCTTAATGGTATGACAAGACCTTGGGATGCCTTCATCCAAACTATCTGTGCAATAAAGGAGAAAATCCAATTTGACAGTCTTTGGGAAGAATGTGTTCAAGAGGAAGCAAGATTAGCCAACTGAGAAGCAATACTATTAAGGGATGACAAATCTCACCCACCATAAAGAATCTCACCTTCCAAGGAGATTCCAAAAATATCAAAAGGGTCAAAGAAGAGAAAAAAAATTATCCTCTTATCAATGCTAACATTGTGATCATATGGGACACATGGCTAAGAATTATCCTGCCAAAAAGGAAGAATACAAGAAGAGAAATAACAAAAGACAGCATGCCCATGCAGTTGAAGATGATGAAACACCCACGAAGTTGACTAAAGAAGAGATTGAAGATTATGTTTTATTTTCCGCCCTCTCAATATCTGTGACACCTAGAGAGGACACTTGGCTCATAGACAGTGGTGCCTCTAAGAACATGACAGGTCAGAGAGACATTCTCTCTATCCTTACAGAAAATGACTTTGCCTAGAAAGTTTCACTCGGAGATGATTACTAGTACCCTATCAAAGGAATGGGAGAATCCACCTAAAAGTTTGATTCAGGGACTCCAATGAGAATGAAGGATGTACTTTATGTACCAGGTTTGAAAAATAATTTACTTTATATATCAGCTTTAGATAAGAAAGGTTTCAGGGTTGCATTCATAGATGGTGTAGTTCTCATGTGGCATAAAGGAAAAACCATAGAAGATGAAATTGATATTGGAACAAAAGAAGGTGTCATGTATAAGTTAAAATGTCACTCAAATGCAGCTTTGACTAACTCCACTGAGAGTCCTTGTGAAATTTGACATAAAAGACTAGCTCACATCAACTACAAAGCCTTACCATATGTAAGCAAGGTAGTTACAGGTCTACCAGAATTCGGGGTTGATCATGAAGGTGTGTGCAAGGTATGTGCACAAATAAAGAACATAAAGAATAATTTCCCAAAGAGCGACAGTAAAGCAGAAGGAATCTTGGAGCTCATCCACTCATATGTATGTGGTCCAATGCCATCAACCTCTCTAATTGGGTATGTATACTATGTGTCATTTATTGATGATTATTATCACAAAACTTGGGTTTATTTCTTGAAATCAAAAGATGAAGTATTCGGAAAGTTCAAGGAATTCAAAGCCTTGGTAGAAAATCTCTTCGAAATAAAAATCAAGATACTTTGGTCAGATAATGGAGGAGAATACACCTCAAATGAATTTGGAAGCTTTTGCAGAGATGTCGAGATTAAGAGGGAGCTCACCACTCCATATAATCCTCATCAAAATGGTGTAGCGGAAAGAAAGAATAGAACAATAATAGAAGCAATGAAGACTATGATCCATGATCAAGATATTTCAATGCACTTATGGGTTGAAGCAGCAAGAACAACAGTTTATGTGCAAAACAGATTATCCCATAGTGAAATTGGATTCAAAACCCCCGAAGAAATGTTCTCCGGAAAGAAGTCTCAAAATATTTGGTTATCCAGTGTTTGTACACATTTTGAAAGAAAGGAGAACTAAGTTGGACCCTTCAGGAAAGAAGGGAATATTTGTTGGATGTTGTGAGGTCTCTAAGGCCTTCAGAATTTCCATACCAGGTTACCATCATATGAGATAAACAGAGATGTAACCTTTGATGAAGATGCATCAATCAAGAGATCAAGGAGATGTCAGCTTAAAGAAGTATATGAAGAAGAACCTGTAGCTCCCAGAGTTGCAAAACCAGTGAAGGAAGTTACAGTTACTCTTGATGATGAAATTCTAGAAGATCATGATATGATAGAATCTCAAGAACCTCCCCAGATGACGATCTATCACAAGAGAAATCTAGCTTGGGAAAGGGAACTTATTCAAGATGGAGATAAGTAAGGAGCCCTAGAAGGAACCATGAGACAAAGCAAGAAACCTAAGCCATTCTCTAGTTATATGGCCTTGATGTGTGATCTCATAGAAAAGAAACCTACGTGATTTGAAGAAACCATTGATAAGAAATAATGGGTGTATGTCATGACAGAAGAATACCAATCCATTATAAAGAATGATGTATGGGAAATAGTTCCCAAACCAAAGAACAAAGATGTGGTATCTTTCAAATGGATATACAAGATAAAACATGTTGCAGGCGGAATTATTGAAAAACATAAAGCAAGATTTGTAGTTCGTGGCTTTTATCAAAAGGAAGGCATTGATTATGAAGATACATTTGCACCTGTAGCCAAATACACTTCTATCAGAACAATCATAGCTCTTGCAGCCAAAATGAAGTGGAAGTTACACCAGATGGATGTGAAAACAACCGTCTTAAATCGTTTTTTTGAAGAAGAAGTGTATATAGAACAACCACAAGGGTTTGAAGTTGAAGATAGAAAGACTCATGTATGCAAATTGAAGAAGGATATGTACGGGTTGAAGCAAGCTCCTAGAACTTGGTATGGCATAATTGATAGTTTCCTAATAAGCTTGGGCTTTACCAAGAGTAAATATGATTCTAAACTGTACTTCAAGGTTAGAAATGATGAGCCAGTTATATTGTTGTTGTATGTGGATGACTTATTCTTAAAAGGAGAATAAAATATCATCACAGATTGTAAGAAGAAGCTCAATGCATAATTTGAGATGAAAGACCTAGGCCTCATGCATTATTTCTTAGGTCTTGAAGTTTGGCAGAGCCCAGATAAAATTTCCCTTAACTAAGGGAAGTATGTAGTTGAAATACTAAAGAGGTTTGACATGTTGGAAGGCAAAGCCATGAACACACCCATGGAAACAAAGTTGAAGCTCTTGGTTGATACTTCGTCAAAATTAGTTGATGCTTGATCAGGGGATCAAATTTTGCTCAAAAATTCAAAGTGCTCAGAATCGCTTCAAATCGAACAAGAGCGTAGGCCTCGTCGTTGCAAACCCAATGCAACTCGTTTCATCTCAAACGTACGTAGGGAGCGAGAGATATCGCGATCTATTTGAATCGTCAAACAGGCAAAAAATAACGTTGATTGTACAGTCCGTACAGTCAATACAGGATGACGTGGTAGAGTCCGTACGCTGATGTGACATGTGGTGACATGGAAATTGTTGATTGGCAGATGTGGTCGAATGGTGTTTCAACACGTGGCAGTATGTGGTTGGTGGTTTGGTGCCACGTGGCCCAGTCATGGGCTGCCCAGTGGCACCATTATATTGGTTGTTTGATCAAAATATAATGGAGTATGTGGGGTTCGAACCCCGTACCTCCCCACCATGTAAAGCCTTCACAAAGTTCGCCCGACCAACATACCATCATTTGTTCCTTATTGTATATATGAATTGATTTGTATTAAAGTTTGGTTCATGTTGCATTTGGCAGGGGGTTGGGCCGAGGCTTAGCCCCGGCCCGTGGTCGTATTGTTTATTGCATGTGACCATACCATATCAAGCGGGAGTTGTGTTTTGAATGGAGCCCGTGGTCACATGGTTTTATATATATGACCATACCCTTTGTAAAATAGAGCGCGGGGTTTTTAAAACATGTAGCCCGTGGTTATATACATAACCACATGTGAACACAACCAGGAGTGCGCGGGAATGTTCAAAACGGTTTTAACGGTTAGCCCTTTTTATAATGCATGAGGTCATATGACCTTCATGTGCCCGAGTGCTAGGCGGTTAGGGGATGGCGCGCCAATAACCATCCTACAGTTCGCACCGTTAGCGCGGTTGCGTTCAATGTTGGGTTTTCACGCTTTAAATTGCGTGTGTGCTAGGTTGAATGAACAAGGGTGCGTTTTGTAGATGCAGAGACAGCAAGCTTGAATGGGGGACTTCCAAGAAGCCTAACTTCTTCGTTTTTTGGCCAAACGAGGTGCCAAAAAAGCCCAGCTAGGGGTTTTTGGATGCTATGAAGCCATTGGAGCAGTCTGTTGGTCATTTTGAGCATTGTAAAGCACGTTTTTAAGCACTTTGAGCAATTAATAATAATGATCCATTGGAAGCTGGACCAGGAGATGTAGCCCAAGAGAGGGGTGAACTCCTTTATCAGTTGTTGTGTTTATGTGCTTATGTTCATTGATTATGTTGTTGTTTATTTGTGTCTTAAATGAGTAAATCCTTTTAATATGTGTTGCAAAATTGATCCATTTGCTTTTAACACATAAACTTTACTTGCAAATATTTTCAAGATTTCAAGTCTTCTTCATTTTTAGATCAAGTTGGTATCAGAGCACTCATTTTTGAAGACTTGATTATTTGCAAGTGTTTTGTTTTCTGATGCTCACAAGGTTGAAACTCACAAGAGGAGAAGGTCAACTTGTGGAGCCAAGTTCACATCCTTCAAGGAGGAAGCATATACAATCACTGCAAGTTTCAAGGAGGCATTCACCAAGTATGGCTCATGAAGAAAGTCATGAACGTGTTCCTGCAGAAGATGAAGATCTCAGAAAGGCTTTCATGGAAATGAGAGAGATGATGAATATCTTGATGGAAAGGAATGCATTGTTGCAAGGTTAAGGCTCCAACCCTTCAAAGCATAAGGGAAGCAGTGGTGAAAAAACTCTAAATGGAAATGGAGGGAATGGTGCTTCTCCACCACCCTCTCCTCCATCTTCTTCTTCTTCTTCTTCTACCAATTCAAGACCTCTTCTGAATTGTCCAAAGGGACATGGTAAAACTCCTTCACAAATTCCTTCATTAAAGCTTGATATAAAATTTGAATTGACAGTATACAATGGAGAAGTTAATGCTGAGAAGTTAGATAATTGGATACGTCAGATTGAGGTATATTGTAGAATACAAAAAATTCAAGATGATGAAACCAAAATTCAGCTTGCTTCTTTAAGATTGGATAGTGCAGCACTCATTTGG
>ML776657.1:977474-993684 GCA_009831015.1 Picea engelmannii | reverse complement strand
GAAAGAATCAACATTATAAGAGAAGCGCATTCTTCTCTTATTGCTGGTCATTTTGGTGTAGGCAAGATAGTGGCTAATTTGCAAAGATACTGCTACTGGCCTAAAATGAATGAAAGTGTTTCAAGATATGTTCGAGGATGTTCCTTGTGTGCCACAAGTAAACCTAGCAATCGAAAGTTGGGTTTGTATACTCCACTTCCAGTGCCTTCTCAACCTTGGGAAAGTATTTCCATGGATTTTGTAGGTGGTTTACCTATGTCGAGACGAAATCATGATTATCTTTATGTTGTGGTTGATCAATTTAGAAAAATGTGTATTTTGATGCCTTGTACTAAGTAGGTTACAGCAGAACAAATGGCACAGATGTTCTTTCAAAATGTTTGGGTGCATTTTGGATTGCCTAAATCCATTATTTATGATCGGGATTCTCGATTTGTTGGAAGTTTTTGGTCGAGTTTATGGGCACTCATGGACACCAAACTTAAAAAGAGCACATATTTTCATCTGCAAACAAATGGTCAAACAGAGGTGGTAAATAGAACAGTGGTGCATGTTCTTCGTGCTTATTGCAACAAGTATCCTAAACTTTGGGATGAGCATTTACACTACATTCAGCATGCGTACAATCGAGCTAAGCACTCTTCGACTCAAACGTCTCCATTTGAAGCATGTTTTGGCTATTTTCCCAAGTCTCCTTTAGATTTTATCTTTGGGGAATATATTGCGATTGATGGTCAATATGACATTGATAGGGCAGAAACGTTCATTGAACAAATTCAGTCGATACATCAAGTGGTGCAAGAGCAGTTGGAAAAGAGTCAAGCCAAGTACAAGACGAGACATGAAAAGCATCATGTTGATCACAGTTTCCAAGTTGGAGATGAAGTTTGGCTTTACATCAGTAAGGAGAGGCTTAAAGGAGAAGGTAAAAAGTTGAAACAGATTCGATATGGTCCTTTCAAGATTATCGACAAGATTGGTAACAATGCTTTTCGTTTAGATTTGCCTCCTTATATGCAGATGTATGTAGTTGTTAATGTTGAGAATTTGAAATTGTATGAGCCTCTGTTGATTGATGATCATGGAGAGCATGTTCAGATTCCTTCTATAGATGATTTTTCCCCAGAGTATCTTACAGAACTGCATGAAGACACCATCCTTGACAGGAGAATGTGAACTTCAAAATGAGGAAATGTGGAGTATCTTCGAGTTGGTCTTAATCCAAACAAAGCCAAGTGGATTAAGGTTGGAAGGGTGAGGGAACTATACCCTCATCTTCACATAGATTGAATATAGTCTTTTGGAGGTCCAAAAGCTTCCCAATGGGGAGGTGTGATCAGGGGATCAAATTTTGCTCAAAAATTCAAAGTGCTCGGAATCGCTTCAAATCGAACAAGAGCGTAGGCCTCATCGTTGCAAACCCAATGCAACTCATTTAGTCTCAAATGGACGTCGAGAGCGAGAGATATCGCGATCTGTTCGAATCGTCAAACAGGCAAAAAAAGGACGTTGATTGTACAGTCCGTACAGGCTGACGTGGCAGAGTCCATACGCTGATGTGGCATGTGGTGATGTGGTAGTCGTTGATTGATAGATGTGGTCGAATGGTGTTTCGACACGTGGCAGTATGTGGTTGGTGGTTTGGTGCCACGTGGCCCAGTCATGGGCTGCCACGTGGCACCGTTATATTGGTTGTTTGATCAAAATATAATGGAGTCTGTGGGTTTCAAACCCCGGACCTCCCCACCATGTAAAGCCTTCACAAAGTCTACCCAACCAACATACCACCGTTTGTTCCTTATTGTATATATGAATTGATTTGTATTAAAGTTTGGTTCATGTTGCATTTGGCGGGGGGTCAGGTCGGGGCTTAGCCCCGGCCCGTGGTCGTATTGTTTATTGCATGTGACCATACCATATTGCGTGGGAGTTGTGCTTTGAATGGAGCCCATGGTCGCATGGTTTTATATATATGACCATACCATTTGTAAAATAGCGCGCGGGGTTTTTAAAACATGTAGCACGTGGTTATATACATAACCACATGTGACCACAACCGAGAGTGCGCGGGAATGTTCAAAATGGTTTTAACGGTTAGCCCTTTTTACAAAGTGTGAGGTCATGTGACCTTCATGTGCCCGAGTGTTAGGCGGTTAGGAGCTGGTGCGCCCATAACCGTCCTACAATTCGCACCGTTAGCACGGTTGCGTTCGGTGCTGGGTTTTCACGCTTTAAATTGCATGTGTGCTAGGTTGAATGAACAAGGGTGTGTTTTGTAGATGCAGAGACAGCAAGCTTGAAGGGAGGACTTCCAAGAAGCCTAACTTCTTTGTTTTTTGGCCAAACGAGGTGCCGAAAAAACCCAGCTAGGGGTTTTTGGACACTCTGAAGCCATTGGAGTAGTCTGTTGGTCATTTTGAGCATTGTAAAGCACGTTTTTGAGCACTTTGAGCAATTAATAATAATGATCCATTGGAAGTTGGACCAGGAGATGTAGCCCAAGAGAGGGGTGAACTCCTTTATCAGTTGTTGTGTTTATGTGCTTATGTTCATTGATTATGTTGTTGTTTATTTGTGTCTTAAATGAGTAAATCTTTTTAATATGTGCTGCAAAATTGATCCATTTGCCTTTAACACATAAACTTTACTTGCAAATATTTTCAAGATTTCAAGTCTTCTTCATTTTTAGATCAATGCTACTATGTACAGGCAAATTATTGGTTTGTTGATGTATGTGACAAATACCAGGCCCGATATATGTTTTGTTGTGAACACCTTGAATCAATATATGGTAGAGACCAGACGTGTTCACCTTGTAGCGTCAAAGCGTGTTGTGATATACCTTAAGGGTACATTCGACTTTGGTCTCTATTATAATGGAGATCATGACTCCAGACTGGTTGGTTATACTGATTTAGATTGGGTTGGAAGTGTTTATGATAGAAAGAGCACTTCAGGATGTTGTTTTAGTCTAGGGTCAGCCATGACTCCATGGCAGAGCAGGAAGCAATCCAGTAATGTTCTCAGCACGACAGAAGCGAAATACATTGTTGCATGTCCCGTTAGTTGTGAAGACAGATGGCTTCGAAAGTTGTTGATGAGTATATTCGATCTAGAGATGGAAGCCATTGTGATTCTATGTGATAACCAGAGTTGCATAAAGATGATGGATAACCCAGTGTTCCATGATAATTCGAAGCACATAGAAATCTAGTATCACTACATTCATAATATGGTGCAGAGAGAAGTTGTAAAGCTCCAATATGTTGGCATAGAGGAGCAAGTTGTAGATGTGTTGACCAAGCCTTTGTCTCATGTAAAGTTTGAATATTTTCGAGACAATATCGGTATAGTCCGAAAGGACCTCCCTCAAAAGGGGGAGTGATGTTGATGATACTATGGTATCATGACCAACAATGAGTAGCTCTGTTAGGATTTTATATACTATGGATTGATCATCCCTGGACAAATCCCAAATTTCTGGTAAGGACGGACTGTCAAAGTACATGTGCATGTATATGCCAACTGTGGTCAGTAGTGGTAGATCTATTAGGATTTTATATCCTAGGGAATTTTTTTATTCCTGGGCAAATCCCGAAGGTCTGGTAAGGACGGTCTGTCAGAGTACCACGTGGTAGCTCTGTTAGGACTTTTATATCCTAGGGAATCTTATGATTCATGGGAAGATCTCGAAGTTTCAGTAAGGACGGTATGTCAGAGTACCAAAAAATGTTGTTGTTACACTTGCCTCATTTTGTTTCCATATGATGATGACGTTGGCATCTCAGCCTCGTGTTGATGATGTTGTTGTTCCAACCTCATGTTGTTTATTATGGTGTATCAGCCTCGTGTTGTTGATGATGATGTTGTATCAACCTCATGTTGTTGATGATGATGTTGTATCAGCCTCGTGTTGTTGTTGATGATGTTATATCAGCCTTGTGCTGATGATGGTGATGTACTAGCCTCGGGTAGGTGATATTGTTTCTTTAGTGTTATACTAATTGATGTTTATGTTTCAACTTCATACAGATGAAGATGATGATGCTACTCAAGTTCCATGTTGTGAATGATGATGATATTGATGATGTTCCAGATGTTGTTGATGTTGTTTCCCTCTCTCTCTCCTGATGATGTTGTATTGGGTTATGTCAATAGAATACCCTTCTCATTAAGGGGGAGTGTTGAAATATTGTAACTTCGAAGAATATTCTAATTATATGTGAATTATTATCTTATAGATCAAATCCCCTTTTTTGGATTGATCATGTCGGGACTTGTGTATGACCAAATCCCCTTTTGTGGATTAGTCAAACCATATTTATATGGTGGTATTTGAGAAGTCATCCCCTAGGGTTTAATAAAGTGGTTTTAACCACTATTGGGAGAAGTCGGCCCAACCTAATGAAGAGACATAACCCTAGTGCCTCCTCAACTAGTATTTATAAGTGAGGAGGATGCCTCATTTGTTCACTCACTCACTCATACTTCTAGTGTGCATATTTTGAAGGTAGTTGTAGTTGCAAGAAGAAGGAGAGAGAGGTGCTTGCTCAGTCCTAGTCTTTTCTTGGTGGTTTTGTCTTTAATCTTGGCATTGTATTAGAAATCTATTATTGAGGAAGTTTTTGTTGGGTTTTATCCCCCATGAGGGTTTCCCGGGATAAAATGATGTGTACCTTGTGATTGTGTTTCTTTCAGTGATCCTACTTATGTTGTTATGCTCTAGTAAATTGAAAAGAACTAATAACAGCTCTAAACTTAACAATATCTAGATGACATACTAATATTTAACAACACATGGCAAGAACACTTCTCACATGTGACGTGGGTACTAGAAACCTTAAAGACGAATCAATTGATTTCCAACTTGAAAAAATGTGAGTTTGGGAAGACGTCCTTGATTTATCTTGGACACATGATCGAAGGAGGAGGGATAAGAGTGGATCCAGATAAGATTGCAACCATCGGACAATGGCCTATTCCCACCAGTGTGACAGAGGTCGGGAGTTTCATGGGAGCATCCCAATATTTGAGGAAATTCATTATAAAATTTTCCAAAACAACGACACCATTACATGCCTGGACTATGAATGGAAAGTTTTTTCAATGGGGAAAACAATAACAAAGAGCATTTGAAGATTTGAAGAAAAAAAATAGTAATGCTTCCATCCTAGCTATGTCAAATTTGCAACAACCTTTTGAGCTAGAAAATGATGCTAGTGGATATGCTAATGCAATGAGGGAGGCATGTATGCTACCATTCAGAGCTATTTCATGGAGCGGTTATTGACTACCCCACATATGATAAAGAACTCTTTGTGATTGTGAAATCAGTGAAGAAGTGGAAGCATTACCTACTGGGAAAAGAGACCATTATACACACAGATCTTCAGCGCTTTCAATACCTACAGAGCCTTAACAAGATGCAACAAGTGAGGAATTACAAGTGGTTGAGTTTCTTACAATAATTTCACCTATTGATTAAGTACAAGAAAGGAGTCGTGAATAAGCTAGAAAATATGATCTCTCGACCACCACTGACGAAGATCACGGCGGTTGGAGTGATAATGCATATTGAACCATTCACTCATACACTTCTTAGTGAAGACTACGAGGAAGATGAAAAATTTAGAGGAGTATATAAGCAGTTGAAGTAGAGGTTGGTCCACTACCAAGGAAGGGAATGAATACCACCTCCAAGATGGACTATTGTACAAACTCGACAAACTATGCATACCTCAAAGGAGAAGATTTCAATTGATGAGAGAAGCACACACATCCAGAGTTGTTGGTCATTTTGGTGTGATAACTATTGTGAAAAAATAAAACAGATACATCTAATGGTTCAAGAGAAACTTGAGAAAATCCAACAATAGTATAAAGCTAGACATGACCAATGTAGGGAGGATCACAACTCTTTTTTTGAGACAAGTTCTAGCTATATCTCTAGAAGGAATGATACCAGGGAACAACAAAGAAGCTCAAGCCTCTCAGATACGTACCTTTTGATATCATTGAACAGGTGAATGAATACACTTTTAGGCTAAGGATTTCTCCCTATATGTATATCATCTCAGTGGTAAATGTGGAATATTTGAAATTATTTGAACCTTCCATGCTAAATTAGGAGGAGGAGGAACAACAGGTTCTTCCGAGTGTGGAATATTTTGCACCACACCCTTTGGAATAATTAAAAGAAGATACAGTCTTGCAATGCAAGTAATGGACTACCCGTAGAGGATAGCAAGAGATGTGGCAGATTGGTCTCAAAGGACAAACTCCAAGGAAGGTGAAATGGTATGAGAGGAACCATAAAGCAAGTAGGTTCCCTCATCTTTCCTTGGTATATTTTGGGGACCAAAAGCCTCCCAATGGGGAGGTGTGATCTGAATTGGATCTAAGCAAGAAACAATTGGCTAAGGCATGAGATTTTACGAGAATCAGAATGAGAAGGTTCGAGGCTTTGGATGAAGAAGGGACCAGTATGTTGGCATGAAGAGCCCCATACCATCATGATCGATGTCCACATATGCACTCCATCAAAACCTAAGGCTAGCAATGAGAGATGATTATAAAAGGAAAAAAAATGTATTAAAGAGATAAAGATTCATAGACCCTCTCTATACTCATAAAAGACAAAAAGAAAAGAAATGAAAGGAGTAGAACCAAACTTGGGGAAGTTGAAGAGTCGGGGACACCTGACCTTCCACCTATCCCTTTTCCCTCCTATATGTTAGTTTTTGGAGATGGAGAAAGGGTTCTTTGGAAAAGAGAGGAAGGAGGATGTTGTTGAGACTTCACTAAGAAGCACCAAATTGAACCATAGAGCTTGTAATCATACCATTACTGAATAATAAAAGCATGGCCGAAGCCAATTGAATGTTGGTTTTCCCATTTGGGTTTCCATGGGAAAATCTTGTCTTATGAGTTTGTTTTCGTATTTCCTCTATGTGTTGAGTACCTGACTCGTTCAAATTCACTTGCTTAGTTTATTAAAATTGTTGGAAATCCATTGTTGATTGTTATTATGCATTTTTTAATTGTTGTGAGTGAGGAGCAATCGGTTGTACACTTAGTTCTCTAGGCATGCCTAACCACTAGAGTAATGCTTCGATCCTAGCTATGTCAAATTTGCAAAAACCTTTTGAGCTAGAAAATGATGCTAGTGGATATGCTAATGCAATGAGGGAGGCATGTATGCTACCATTCATATCTATTTCATGGAGCGGTTATTGACTACCCCACATATGATAAAGAACTCTTTGTGATTGTGAAATCAGTGAAGAAGTGGAAGAATTTCCTACTGGGAAAAGAGACCATTATACACACAGATCTTCAGCGCTTTCAGTACCTACAGAGCCTTAACAAGATGCAACAAGTGAGGAATTACAAGTGGTTGAGTTTCTTACAACAATTTCACCTATTGATTAAGTACAAGAAAGGAGTCATGAATAAGCTATAAAATATGATCTCTCGACCACCACTGACGAAGATCACGGCGGTTGGATTGATAATGCATATTGAACCATTCACTCATACACTTCTTAGTGAAGACTACGAGGAAGATGAAAAATTTAGAGGAGTATATAAGCAGTTGAAGTAGAGGTTGGTCACTACCAAGGAAGGGAATGAATACCACCTCCAAGATGGACTATTGTACAAACTCAACAAACTATGCATACCTCAAAGGAGAAGAGTTCAATTGATGAGAGAAGCACACACATCTAGAGTTGTTGGTCATTTTGGTGTGATAAATATTGTGGAAAACCTAAAATGGTATGTGTATTGGCCAAAGAAGTAAGAGCATGTGGAAAAATTTGTGTGAGGTTGTGTTCTTTGCAGCACTAGCAAGCAAAGTAACCGAAAACTTGGCCTATAAATACCCTTACCGGTACCAACCAGGCCTTGGCAGAGAATCTCCATAGAATTTGTTGGAGGTTTTCTTATGATCACTCGTAAGGGTCATGACTACTTATTTGTTATGGTGGATTGTTTCAGTAAAATGTGTGTTCTCATCCCATGTAAGAAGACAATCTCAAGATGAGGGGAAGCCAAGTTATTTCTCAATCATGTATGCGTACACTTCGGATTGCCAACCTCCATCATATCTCATTGAGACAACAGGTTTTTGGGCACATTATGGACAACACTCTGGGAAATGATGGATACAAAATTGAATTATTCCACAACATTTCATCCTTAGACTGATGGAAAAACTGAGGTCGTTAATCAAACATTGGTACAGTTGTTGAGAGGCTACAATAGAAAACATCTGAATACTTGGGATGAGCAGGTGGTATACTTCTAACATTTGTACAACATATAGCATTCCATACTTCTACCAAGAGGTATCCTTTCAAGACTTGTCTTGGATATTTACCTCCCTCGCCATTCGACATTGTATATGGGAAACAACATGAAGGATCATAGATACAAGGGGTGAACAGAAGGTGAGCAACTTCGTGGAAAAAATAAAACAGATACATCTAATGGTTCAAGAGAAACTTGAGAAGATCCAACAACAGTATAAAGCTAAACATGACCAACGTAGGGAGGATCACAACTTTTGTGTTTGAGACAAGGTCTAGCTATATCTATGGAAGGAATGATACCAAGGAACAACAAAGAAGCTCAAGCCTCTCAGATATGTACCTTTTGATATCATTGAACAGGTGAATGAATACACTTTTAGGCTAAGGATTTCTCCCTATATGTATATCATCTCAGTGGTAAATGTGGAATATTTGAAATTATTTGAACCTTCCATGCTAAATTAGGAGGAGGAGGAACAACAGGTTCTTCCGAGTGTGGAATATTTTGCACCACACCCTTTGGAATAATTAAAAGAAGATACAGTCTTGCAATGCAAGTAATGGACTACCCGTAGAGGATAGCAAGAGATGTGGCAGATTGGTCTCAAAGGACAAACTCCAAGGAAGGTGAAATGGTATGAGAGGAACCATAAAGCAAGTAGGTTCCCTCATCTTTCCTTGGTATATTTTGGGGACCAAAAGCCTCCCAATGGGGAGGTGTGATCTGAATTGGATCTAAGCAAGAAACAATTGGCTAAGGCATGAGATTTTACGAGAATCAGAATGAGAAGGTTCGAGGCTTTGGATGAAGAAGGGACCAGTATGTTGGCATGAAGAGCCCCATACCATCATGATCGATGTCCACATATGCACTCCATCAAAACCTAAGGCTAGCAATGAGAGATGATTATAAAAGGAAAAAAAATGTATTAAAGAGATAAAGATTCATAGACCCTCTCTATACTCATAAAAGACAAAAAGAAAAGAAATGAAAGGAGTAGAACCAAACTTGGGGAAGTTGAAGAGTCGGGGACACCTGACCTTCCACCTATCCCTTTTCCCTCCTATATGCTAGTTTTTGGAGATGGAGAAAGGGTTCTTTGGAAAAGAGAGGAAGGAGGATGTTGTTGAGACTTCACTAAGAAGCACCAAATTGAACCATAGAGCTTGTAATCATGCCATTACTGAATAATAAAAGCATGGTCGAAGCCAATTGAATGTTGGTTTTCCCATTTGGGTTTCCATGGTAAAATCTTGTCTTATGAGTTTGTTTTCATGTTTCCTCTATGTGTTGAGTAGCTGACTCGTTCAAATTCACTTGCTTAGTTTATTAAAATTGTTGGAAATCCATTGTTGATTGTTATTATGCATTTTTTAATTGTTGTGAATGAGGAGAAATCGGTTGTACACTTAGTTCTCTAGGCATGCCTAACCACTAGAGTAATGCTTCGATCCTAGCTATGTCAAATTTGCAACAACCTTTTGAGCTAGAAAATGATGCTAGTGGATATGCTAATGCAATGAGGGAGTCTTGTATGCTACCATTCAGATCTATTTCATGGAGCGGTTATTCACTACCCCACATATGATAAAGAACTCTTTGTGATTGTGAAATCAATGAAGAAGTGGAAGCATTACCTATTGGGAAAAGAGACCATTATACACACAGATATTCAATGCTTTCAGTACCTACAGAGCCTTAACAAGATGCAACAAGTGAGGAATTACAAGTGGTTGAGTTTCTTACAACAATTTTACCTATTGATTAGGTACAAGAAAGGAGTCATGAATAAGCTAGAAAATATTATCTCTCGACCACCACTGACGAAGATCACGGCGGTTGGAGTGATAATGCATATTGAACCATTCACTCATACACTTCTTAGTGAAGACTACGAGGAAGATGAAAAATTTAGAGGAGTATATAAGCAGTTGAAGTAGAGGTTGGTCCACTACCAAGGAAGGGAATGAATACCACCTCCAAGATGGACTATTGTACAAACTCGACAAACTATGCATACCTCAAAGGAGAAGAGTTCAATTGATGAGAGAAGCACACACATCTAGATTTGTTGGTCATTTTGGTGTGATAAATATTGTGGAAAACCTAAAACGGTATGTGTATTGGCCAAAGAAGTAAGAGCATGTGGAAAAATTTGTGTGAGGTTGTGTTCTTTGTAGCACTAGCAAGCAAAGTAACTGAAAACTTGGCCTATAAATACCCTTACTGGTACCAACCAGGCCTTGGCAGAGAATCTCCATAGAATTTGTTGGAGGTTTTCTTATGATCACTCGTAAGGGTCATGACTACTTATTTGTTATGGTGGATTGTTTCAGTAAAATGTGTGTTCTCATACCATGTAAGAAGACAATCTCAAGATGAGGGGAAGCCAAGTTATTTCTCAATCATGTCTGCGTACACTTCGGATTGCCAACCTCCATCATATCTCATTGAGACAACAGGTTTTTGGGCACGTTATGGACAACACTCTGGGAAATGATGGATACAAAATTGAATTATTCCACAACATTTCATCCTTAGACCGATGGAAAAACTGAGTTCGTTAATCAAACATTGGTACAGTTGTTGAGAGGCTACAATAGAAAACATATGAATACTTGGGATGAGCAGGTGGTATACTTCTAACATTTGTACAACATATAGCATTCCATACTTCTACCAAGAGTTATCCTTTCAAGACTTGTCTTGGATATTTACCTCCCTCGTCAATCGACATTGTATATGGGAAACAACATGAAGGATCATAGATACAAGGGGTGAACAGAAGGCGAGAAACTTCATGGAAAAAATAAAACAGATACATCTAATGGTTCAAGAGAAACTTGAGAAGATCCAACAATAGTATAAATCTAGACATGACCAACGTAGGGAGGATCACAACTTTTTTGTTTGAGACAAGGTCTAGCTATATCTCTGGAAGGAATGATACTAGGGAACAAAAAAGAAGATCAAGCCTCTTAGATATGTACCTTTTGATATCATTGAACAGGTGAATGAATACACTTTTAGGCTAAGGATTTATCCCTATATGTATATCATCTCAATGGTAAATGTGGAATATTTGAAATTATTTGAACCTTCCATGCTAAATTAGGAGGAGGAGGAACAACAGGTTCTTTCGAGTGTGGAATATTTTTCACCACACCCTTTGGAATAATTAAAAGAAGATACAGTCCTGCAATGCAAGTAATGGACTACCCGTAGAGGATAGCAAGAGATGTGGCAGATTGGTCTCAAAGGACAAACTCCAAGTAAGGCGAAATGGTATGAGAGGAACCATAAAGCAAGTAGGTTCCCTCATCTTTCCTTGGTATATTTTGGGGACCAGAAGCCTCCTAATGGGGAGGTGTGATCTGAATTGGATCTAAGCAAGAAACAATTGGCTAAGGCACGAGATTTTACGAGAATCAGAATGAGAAGGTTCGAGGCTTTGGATGAAGAAGGGACTAGTATGTTGGCATGAAGGGCCCCATACCATCATGATCGATGTCCACATATGCACTCCATCAAAACCTAAGGCTAGCAACGAGAGATGATTATAAAAGGAAAAAAAATGTATTAAAGAGATAAAGATTCATAGACCCTCTGTATACTCATAAAAGACAAAAAGAAAAGAAATGAAAGGAATAGAACCAAACTTGGGGAAGTTGAAGAGTTGGGGACACCTGACCTTCCACCTATCCCCTTTCCCTCCTATATGCTAGTTTTTGGAGATGAAGAAAGGGTTCTTTGGAAAAGAGAGGAAGGAGGATGTTGTTGAGACTTCACTAAGAAGCACCAAATTGAACCATAGAGCTTGTAATCATGCCATTATTGAATAATAAAATCATGGCCGAAGCCAATTGAATGTTGGTTTTCCCATTTGGGTTTCCATGGTAAAATCTTGTCTTATGAGTTTGTTTTCGTGTTTCCTCTATGTGTTGAGTACCTGACTCGTTCAAATTCACTTGCTTAGTTTATTAAAATTGTTGGAAATCCATTGTTGATTGTTATTATGCATTTTTTAAGTGTTTTGAGTGAGGAGCAATCGGTTGTACACTTAGTTCTCTAGGCATGCCTAACCACTAGAGTGCCATCTTTAATTTCTCTCACGTTCATCTTTTTCTAGTGTCGTCCCTAATTTTATCTCATGTTCCCCTTTTTGCATCATGAACCCTAATTTTCTCTAACGTTGTTCTTCCCAGCATTAACCCTAATTTGCTCTCACATTTTCCCTTTCTAGTGAAAACCCTAACTTCTGAGAAGTGTACCATGCATTCTCTTTGTTTTCCAAGTGAACCTTCTGAGGAAAGACCCACACAAGCATACTAATTGTTGTTCTAACCCTCATTGTAAACCCTAGTCAAGGGGAGACCAACGCTGGTTTTTTCTTCTTGTTTGACCACATTTTTTAGGGTGAAAGATATATTCAAAAGTATCTTTATACTAATGGTGTTCTTTGAGTATACCTCATTATCGTGTGAAACAATATGAACATTCACTTGCTATTAATCTATTACCCGAACGCTATTGTAACCTCCTTGATGAAAATATTTTAATCCATTATTCAGTTGTAACGATCTACATCGGTTCTGTGCAGTCCTCGAATAATGTTGGGCATTTACTCTTTAACGCCCTCATCTTTCACAAACGTTTTAGCATGAGTAAGACATGTAGTGACTAGAATAGATACATAGATAAGAATAATTATACTAGGATTCGTGTTGAGGAGGTGGTTGGGAAATTAGTTGCCATTTACGAATCACTATATGAGCCTCCTATGATCATAAATCAAGGTGAATAATCAAGTTCCATCTGTGGATGATTTTTCTCTTGAATATCTCAATGACTTGTAGGGAGATGTTATTCTTGAAGGGAAGGTGAGGACTTCACAAAGAGGAGATGAGAAATATATTTGTATGCGTCTAAAAGGAATGCATCCAAGTAAAGCACGATGGATGGTAATCGGAAAGGTGAGGGAGTTGTACCCTCTCTTATTTTCTGAATGAAACCAAAAATTTTGGTGGTCCAAAAGCTTCTTAGTGGGGAGGAATAATCCAAGAGGATCTCTATAATGATCTAGTCTAAAAATGGCATATGGACACATTGTCTCTAGTCTTTTTGGAAGTCCTCATGAAGATTGATTTCAAAAACAAATCAGAGCTATTTTTAAACCATTCACTACAAGACATGTCAACCGAAACCTGTTCAATTTTTAATGCTTAGCTCAAGCACATGTAGTTTCTTTTCAATTTAGCATGAACTTGAACCATAAACAATGAAGAAATACCATATGTAATAGCTACAGTAACCAAGATCATAAGAAGAATAACCATGCACAAGAACACAAGAGTTTATCCTAGGAAAACCCTTTTCAATCAATGGAAAAACCCAGCAATCCTTTGTTATAGAGTCAAGAGAATATCCCCCACACCATGAACCCTAGAGCACACAAGACGATGATCCTTGACCTTGAAACTTGCGCCTAAGAGAAGTGCGCACTTCAGTCGTAAACTTAGCTTGAGATAAGGTTACAATGAAGTGTGTGTGAGTGATCCACAATGGGGATCTACTCACTCATATATACAAGACCTTACACAACAATAAGTGTGTCTATTGGCACAATAGGGCCGACTTGTACTACTCAAAAATATAATTAATCTTTACACAATATTAATTATCTTTTACATGGTGGGGTTGACTTGTACCCTTTACACAATTAGGGTTACAACAAATCTTACTCTTAGACAATATAGCAAAGATCTCTCACATCCTCTAGTGCTCAACCAGTAGGGACACGTCCACCTGTGCTCACCCACAGGGACGTCACTCTCAACAGATTAACTCAATTAATTCCATAGGAGTACCCTCTAGAGAACCATCTCAAGTTGACTCAACTAAGTCCATAGGATTCTGACAGGAGACCATCTCAAGTCGTCTCAAATCAGTCCATAGGAGAATGACAAGAGACAACATGTCATCTCCACTCAGTCCAGAGGAGTATGACACGCCCATCACATAGGCTCTTTCACCGATGTCTCAACTCAATCTAGAGAAGAATGATCTAGAGAATGTCTCATGAAGATGCAATCACCAACACTCCCTCTCATCTAGGGAGGCATTCTCCACCACGCTAAGTCTCTCACAGAAGTACTTGAACTAAGTCTTGGAAAGCGGTTTGGTGAAGACATCTGCAACGTGATCATGTGTAGAAAGGTACTGCACATGTACTTCTTTCCTATGAACACTAGTACATATGACCAAATTTGTGACGGTTTTTCATTGATATTGCCACACTTATCCGTCGCAATTTCCACAAAAGCCAAGATTTTTTTTCGTTGAAATAATTTCGTCGCTATATCCATGATCCATGTGTGCGTGGAAACATCGATGAAATAAGTGCTCCACGTGTCACCACCTTCAAGATCAGTTAACCCTATGCATAGTCGCAATTATGACAAATTTGTGTCGCAATAACAACGAAGAAATGTGGCAATTACGATGAAAATTCGTCGCAATTGCGACGAACATTTATGTCAGACCAATAACTTACGACGTAGATGTTGAATGTGCGACGCAAAAGCGTCGCAACGTGCGACGAAAATACATGGAAATATCGACGAAAAATATATCTCAAAACCAAACTTATGACGCAGATGTTGTATGTGCAACGAAAATTTGTGGCAAATTGCGACGAACTTTCCTCGCTGTAGCGACAGTTGTGGTAAAATATTAGATTTGTTTCTGGCGAACTTTTGTCGATATTGTGATGATGGCTTTAAGTTTAAAAAAAAAACAAATTACATGAGATATAGTATTACCATATTACATTGTAATATGGTATACCATATTGTATGCCATATTACAATGTAATATGGTACTGTCATATTACATTGTAATATGGAATTACTATTACATTGTAATATTGTAATATTCTAACATATTGTAATATATATATCCCCTACAAATAATCAAGACACATATCAACCAAATATTGTAAGCACGTGTTATCATGAAGTTGGATTAGAAGTAAGGATACCAATATGACAATATACACAAAGAATAATTTGGAATATTACTTTAAAAAAAAACACATGGATTGCATGAGTGAGTCGTTTGTAATTTATATTACACAATACTATGACAACACTTCTAAGATTGATGGATGATATATTAAGACCATTTCTCGAACTTGTTTATTGTAGCATCCTTGGATGATATTTTGACTTTTAGCAAGATTTGGGAAGATCATTTGAAACATTTGGAGATGATATTTTTAACCCTTCAACACAATTAATTGCAAGCCAACATGAAGAAATATGAGCTTGGAAAACAATTATTGTTGTGTGTGGATTTTGTAGTCAGAGGATGTGAATTGTGTATTGACCTAAGAAATATAAAATTCATTGTAAATTGGTTGATCCAAGATAATTTAATTGAACCAAGGTAATTCATGGGGTTACCAAATTATTTAGGAATGAAGTGTCTCTTCAATGCACATTAGAAAAGGCACGTATAACCTTTCAATTCATTGCAATTGAAAACCAAGTAATTGAAGCTTTGACTTGAAAGAATTGTAATGCATCAATATTAAATCTAATGAAACTTGCAATTTCATTTGAAATCAAAGCAAATTTCACATGATACACAATGGCAGAACCTTTGATACAATGAAGGAGTTGGATAACATAACACTTGAAACTTTTGTTGGTGCAATCATAATATACCCAAATAAGAGAAGGAATTGTACATCGTAGTTTAGGCATTGAAGTACTACATGAATTATTTGTTGGGAAAACAAAAAACAATTAACTCAAATCATAAGCTTTTATAATAGATGATAATGGATATAAGTTGAAGAGAATTCTATCCTTTATTTACAATTGCATGGGTATCC
>ML776657.1:922426-947557 GCA_009831015.1 Picea engelmannii | reverse complement strand
TTGAACAGTGGTAGATTCCACCAACCAAGTGCAGGCCTTCCACGAACCTCCCAGCCTTAGACCGCACTGCTCATCAGCTTAACAGTGGGTCACCCCCGAGCTGGGACTAAGCTCCACCCCAAGACAAGGAATCCTAGGCTAGGTTGAGGTTACATGGAAACAGCACACAGCCAGAAGGATGGGATTCTCTCCCAGGAATCTCTCACGCTCACTGCCCACAGACCCTCATTCCCCACATGCATGTTCCACCCTAGGAGTATACACCTTCTCTGTCACCTGGACAGTCCTTCGGCTGCTAACCTCCCTTGCCTTGGGTTACAGCAATAGGTTGGACCGAAAGTCTCTAGGCTCTGTGGCAGCTACAAGGTTCCTTCCAGGAGTTCTCTCCTTCCTCTGTACACTCTCTCTCCTGGAGAGGGTTTTTCTCCACTGGCCAACAAGCCACACGTAGTCCAGCACTACGTAGCCACAACAATCAAGAGGGAAAACTGACACGGCTTTCCTATAGGCTCAACAATGGCCGAATGGCTCATGGTCACGACTTTGGGATAGAGACCCCACGCACAGGCTCGATCTCGGATAGAGGATACACACGGATTCTCCAGACGAACACAGGTTTTTCAGTTCAGAATATGTACGAGGTTTTTTTGCAGAGGTTGGATCCGTCATACCGCTCAGAGGTCATATGCACTCAAGTTGTCGGGTGGTATGGATGAGAACCCCCATCACGTCTCATCTTCGCCATTTTATTTGCATGGGTCGGGGCTGACACTTGTCACCCTGGAAACTGCATGCGTTTACCCAGCACGCATCACCTTCCTCATGGTTAGGAACTTAGGATAAAACATGAAATGCTCATGCCTTTTTGGAATAGTATTAAAATATTATTCCCAAGGCTGAAGCCCCCTAGGATTAACACTTAGCCCCTTTTCCCACCTTCCAGCCCCTAATTCCTTGCCTTCTCTGTGGAAGCTCAGTCCCCCTTCACTCATTCATCGTGGTCGGTCTGCACCTGGCGGTGTTTACAAATTTTTATTAATTTGTTCTAGGTGATTACATATACAACAACAGGCTCCTAGCCTTCAACACTTCGGCTCCCTGGCCTAACAAACACATAAGCCACTAGCTTATAAAAACTTGGCTCACCAGCCTATAAAACATAATTACAATTCCTTTCAGAATATGATTTACAACAGGTCTTGGCCTTGGGGACACTACAATCCCCCTCCCCTTATTTCTGCACTGTCCTCATTGCCACTTACACTGTCTCTGTAAGCCTTTCAAAATTTTCAAAAAGATGCTGGTACTCTGCCCACATAGCATTTGCATGCTCCCATGTCGCGTCCTCAAGACCGTACCAGGTCCACTGGACCTTTACAAGCTCTATAGCTCGATTCCAGAGCTATTTTCTTTTCATGTCCAATATGCGCACAGGATGCACTTGCAGGACACCTTCTGGTTCCACCTGAATCACATTCCAAACGATAACATGATTAGCATCAGGTACATAATTCTTAAGCAGTGAAACATGAAAAACATTATGTACAGTCATAGATGCAGGTAATGCAAGCATGTATGCAACTGGCCCAATCCTTTCCAAGATCTCAAATGGCCCACAAAATCTTGTTGTCAATTTGGCGCAACTTCCCAACTTCAGGGAACTCCTGTTAGTCCTCACTTTCAGGAAAACATGGTCACCCACTTTGAATTCTCTATGGGTTATGTTACTGTCAATGTAACTTTTCTGCCTATCTTGGGTAGCTTTTAGATTCCGTTTAATTTTTATCATTTGATCTTCCATCTCTTTTAGCAGCTTAGGCCCAATCACTGCTCTATCAGTTGGATTATCCCAGCTTACTGGTGTGTTGCACTTTCTTCCATAAAGTGCTTCGAATGGGCTCATCTTCAACGATGTATGATACCCATTATTGTAAGAAAATTCTACTAAATGCAGGTAATCTTCCCACCTTGATGGTTTATCCATCACATACATTCTCAGTATGTCTTCTATTACTCTGTTCACCCTTTATTTCTAACCATCAGACTCAGGATGATACGATGTACTAAAGTTCAGATTCGTTCTGAATCCCTTGAACAGTCCTTTCCAGAAATTCGAGGTGAATTTTGTGTCCCTATCAGACACAATTGTCTTAGGAATTTCGTGCAAGCGTGCAACTTCTTTTAAAAAGATATCAACAACATCAGCTGGCCTATGGGTGGTTTTCAGTGGAATAAAATGAGAAACTTTAGTAAGCTTGTCCACCACCACCATGATTGAATCATGATGCTTGCTTGTTCTAGGTAGTCCGGTGATAAAATCCATTGTTACCACGTCCCATTTCCATTCAGGAATGGGTAAAGGCTGCAGCAACCCTGTTGGGTGCCCATGCTCAGCCTTAACCTTCTGGCACTCCATCCATCTGGCGATGTATTCAACGATTTCCTTCTTTAGACCCGGCCAAAAGTAATGGCTTTTGACTGTTGCCACAGTTTTCTGGTATCCAGGATGTCCAGCATAAGCCACGTCATGCATTTCTTTCATAATTGCTAGCTTCAAATCTTAGACATTGGGTACATACACTCTGTTTTTATACAGAAGTAAGCCATCAGTTCCCAAGGTGTAAATTTCCTTGGTCTGTGGTCTCTCACGCTGTTGTAGCTTTGCTACTAAACCTCTGTACTGCAAATCAGCATTTGTAGCTTCCAAAATTCTGTCTTTAATATCAGTCCTGTACATGCTAATGGTTGTAGCATGTACTTTGTGCACTTTTATGCTGAGTGCATCAGCCACCTTATTTTCTTTCCCTTTGATATGCTTGATATCAAAGTCATATTTGCACAAAAACTCCAGCCATCTGATTTTCCTGACATTTAAAGTCGGGTGATCAAATAAATACTTCAGACCGTTATGGTCTGTTCTCAACTCGAATCTTTTTCCCATGAGGTAATGTCTCCATTTCCTCAAGGCGTGGACGATTGTTGCCAACGCTAAATTGTGAGTGCCATAATTCCTCTCATGTTCCTTCAACTTTCGGGACTCGTAACAAACTACAAATCCCTCTTGGCTGAGAACTCATCCCAGTCCCTCCTTACACGCATCGGTGCACACTACATAATCCTTATTTGGATCTGCAATCTTCAGGATTGGAGCACTGGTTAGCAGCTACTTCAATTGCTGGAAACTGCTCTCACATTCTTCAGTCCACTAGAACTTCTTCTCCTTCCTTTGCAAGGAAGTGATAGAATGAGTTATCCTTGAGAATCTGGCTATAAACCTTCTATAGTAGCCTGCCAGACCCATAAAAGATCTAACTTCCGCCACATTCCTTGGCACTGACCATTCTCAAATGGCCTCAACCTTTTCAGGATCCACAGCGATCCCTTCCTTTGATATAATGTGCCCCAAGTAATGAATTTGTCTTTGATAAAATGAGTACTTGCTCAGTTTTGCGTACAACTGGTGTTCTCTCAACACCTGTAGCACCATTCTCAAGTGTTTTTCATGTTCTTCCTCTGTCTTGGAATACACCAAGATATCCTCCAGGAAGACTATGACAAACTTGTCCAAATAATCTTTGAACACTCCATTCATTAAGAACATGAAAATAGCAGGCGCGTTGGACATCCCAAACGACACCACCGTGAACTCATAATGACCGTACCTTGTTCTGAAGGCGGTCTTGCTGATGTCCTCATCATTTATTCTCATTTGGTGATATCCTGATCGGAGATCTATTTTTGAAAATATTTTCGCATCCTTCAATTGATCAAAAAGATCATCGATCCTTGGCAGAGGATACTTGTTCTTAACAGTTACCTTATTCAACTGTCGGAAATCAATGCACAACCTCAACGTCCCATCTTTCTTCTTCATGAATAGGACTGGGGCACCCCATGGTGACACGCTGGGGCGAATGTATCCCTTCTTTAGTAGCTCTTCGATCTATAATTGCAACTCTTTCAGCTCTGGCGTACTCATTCTATAAGGAGCCTTCGAAACAGGAGCTGCTCCAGGCATCAAATTTATAGAAAAATCGATGTTCCTCTTCAGAGGTAGTCTAGGTACCTCCTGAAATACGTCCTTGAACTCTTTGAGTACCTCGTGGTCTTCCAGATTTGAGACTACATCTCGGGATGCTTCTTCCACATGAGATGCAAATAATTGACAGCCTTTCCGGTAACATTTCTTCAACTGCATGGCTGAGATTTCCCTAACAGCCACGACTCTAGGAATTCCTTGGACTGTTACCTGATATCCCTCTTCGTTCAGGCATGTAAACCTCTTGTTATGGCAGTCCAGAAGGGCATGGTGCCGGTCCAACCAGTCCATCCCAATTAAGCAATCATATGAGCCTAAAGCCAGAATGTTCAATTCAGCCTTAGTGCTCATCCCTTTCATGTCTACTGAACAGGATTTAACCAATTCAGTGACCTTCCTTTTGGTTCATGTGGCCAACTTCACTAGCCAAGACTTTTCATGTTTGCTTCTTGTTAAATGCAAACCTTCCACCACTCTAGGATCTATATAACTATGGCTAGCCCCTGAATCAATTAAAATAACAAGTGGTCGATTGTTGATCATACCTTCCACTTCAATCATGTGCGATTGAAATTCTGCTTGTTTGTTGTCCAGGGCTACGTAGATCCTCGGCATTCTGCTGCCCATATCCTCCATTGTTTCAGCTTGTTGAACAATATGGACAGTTCTCGCTTTATCTTTTCTGTGGGGGCAGTCTCTGTACCTATGATTCCCTTTACAGCCCCAACACTCCATAGGTGGTGGTCTTGGCATCTGCTCACTCCCTTCAACTTTCCTGGGCTCTCTAAAAGATGATTGTCCCCAAGGACTGTTCCTGAAAAAGGGAGGCCTATTTCCCTTCTGCCTCTGTTCTTTCTTAAACCTCTTCTGGTCATCCCAAGCCTTCCGAAAGGTAGGCTTTTCTCTTTGTTGTTCGTATAAGAATTTCTCCCTTCTTATGGTTTCTTCCATGGTCTTAGGATTTTCATATTGAATCTTGTCACCAATGGAAGGTGGCAATCCACTCAGATACCTTTGAATTTTGACAGCCTCATCTTTGATGAACGGAACATACTTCAGTAGTTCCAGAAAACTTCGTTCATACTCATCAATGGTCATGCTGCCCAACTTGAGTTCGAAGAACTCCTTCATCTTTCTGTCATAGTATCTTTTGGTCAGGTATTTCTTCTCGAAATACCTCTAAAACTCCTTCCACGTGACCTCTTTCTCTCTGATGTGTTGCACCTGCACCAACTAATCCCACCACATGGATGCTTTTCCTTTCAGCTGGTACATTGCAATTCTTCCCTTTGCATGGGCAGAATAGTTCTGCAGTTGGAAGTATTTCTTCATACCCAGCAACCATGTTTCGACATCTTCTTCCTTCTTATGTTCACCACTGAATGTAGGCAGTTTAATCTTGTTGATTTCCCCTTTCAATTCATCCCTTCCATATTTTCGGTGTTTTCTGGTAGGGAACGGGCTTGAACTATTGTGTGTCTCCTTGCCAGATGCTTCGGGGAGAGACGGTAATGTCTGCTACCACTCCTCGATCTTCTTCTGCTCTTAGGGGTTCTGACACTTCTTGATCTTCTTGTGTCACTCTCTTTTTCCAATTTCTTTTCTATTCTTTCCAGGCTCTTCAACATTTTTAAGTTGAATTCACCCTGTCGATCCCTGATTTTCATGAGCTTTCGACTATCATCTCGGCGAGCCTAGGCATCTTTCTGCAATCTTTCAACGAGTTTCATCATGTGTCCCTCTTTATCTATCTATTTTTCGTGCCCAATAGAGTTTGTTCCTTCGACTCCCAAGTTGACATCCTTTCCTTCTCTTTCGCCTTATGTTTCAGAGGCAATCTGCACCTCTTCCAATTCCATACTTGGCGTCAGTTTTCGACTGTCTTGACACTCGTTGAACTCTGCACACACAGCGTGCAGTCAACTGAAGTTTGTCATGCCCTTAAACCTTCAAGAAAAATTACAACATTCATAAGCCAACGTGAACAAGAAAAACGTTTTGACTTCACAAAGTTTTCTAAGCTCTATCCGGCTCTGCAAATTCTAGGACTTCGGAACTTCGAAATCTCGGTCCACGAAGATCCAACAGTTAAATCTTCATAACCAAAGTCACCCTTTCGCAACTCGCGATCTCGCGAGTTTGTGAGTCGAAGACCCTCGACTCATTTCCTCCAAACACCGATACCCGAGATGCGATATGGGTATGTCTCCCTCCTCACTAGCGCCTACTACACATGACCATAGGCTAGAGCTAAGTGCTATCACTTCTTCTCCAACTCACGACTTCGTGAGTTGGAGTGTTGAGCCTTCATGCTCCTCCTTTGCAAATTTCGAAATCGTGAATTACTTTATTCTCTGGGCCCACAACACAGTTGTTTCCCTTCACCACAGTGGCACGTGGTACACTTGGGAGGGTCCACGTTGTTAGCGACATTTCTTGTCCTAGGCACAAGAGTATTCGGGTCTGCAAGTTGTACGAGGAGCGCCCAAGCGCAGCATGGAAAAATCTCGTTTCAAGCTTCCAGCCAGTAAGCGAGCGAAATTATATTGGCGACAGTCCAGATCCTTTCATAAGAGAAGAGCAGCGGTTGATGGGTTGTTGCAGCTAACCGAGTCGCGCTAAGTATGGCGCAAAAGGGTTTTCAAGGGGTGTAAATTGTGATCAGTACAAGCGCAGTAGTTATTTCTCGAACCCGGGGTTCGTAAGTTCAGAGGGCGGACTATGTCTTTTGGTTGCGCGAGATTGCGAGTTACGAAAAGTGCCCAGAGGGAGTCAACCTTCGCTGACCATCGCGTCTCGGGACTTCGCGAGGAGAGAATGCCAAAGTTCGATACTCCAGCTCGCGAAGCCGCGAGTTGCGAGAGGCGTTAGTACTTGGGATCTAGCTGATGGTTACATGCAAAGAGCGCTGACCATAAAGGGGGCCCGACCCGTATCGCCATCTCGGGGATCGGGAGTTTAGAAAAGGGAGTTGAGGATCTTTGACCCACGAACTCGCGAATCGCGAAAGGGAAAGAACTTTTAAAGTTGGGCCCACAGTATCAGAGGGTAGTCTCATCCATCCATTTGAAGCGGACACCTGGCACGCGATTAGGCTCCCCGCCTTTTCGCCCATCGCGGTTTGGAAGCGCAAAAAATAGCTCCATCATATCCCGATACGTGAAGTAGCGAGAGCATTCAGGACCTGGGGCCCACAGCAGCGTCGGGTGAGTTTAGGACCGTCATATTTAAAGGACGCGTGGCGCTCAATTGAATCCATCTCGGCGTTTGGCCCATCGCAACTATGATAAGCAAGGATCAGCTCCTTCCCATTCGTGAACGTCGAAAGCGCCTTGGGAATAAGCACGTGGTCACAGCCCGCGGTCACTTGGGGAAAGAAAGGAGTTGTGTAAAGAAGGCCAAAAGTGTCGAGTTCAGTTACAGAAGGGATCATCGCGATCTCCAAGCATCATCGGATCTGATCTCAATATTGTTTCTCGCTCGGAGTAAATGAAGGCAAGGAGAGGTGGTTGAAACCTCTCCTCAGTCATTAAGTGCGAAGTATGGAGGGCCTGGCGAGTGGTCTGCTCGAGAGGGTCCTGTGTACCCATTTTTCCGGAGAAGCCATGCCAAAGTCCTCGACTAGACAGAGAAGTTTGTGCACGCTAGCCCGGCACTTAATGGCTCAGTTACCCTCCCCCTACAGGTGTCATGCGCAGTTAAGGTGGCGTCTGACCGGGATTATCCGTCCGAATTCAGCTGAAGGGACACCACGCTTTGGATGGTCGAACATGCCTCTGTTAGGTGAATTTTCCGGAGTATATAGACTCGGTCTTTGTATTTTGTGAGGTATCGATGGTTGAGCAAGGCTCCCGGTGGTAAACTTTAATGCAGCACTATTTTCCTGGTTATGTCTGGACTCTTGAGACTTCTTGTCTGATGAATGTTAGTTTTTCTTTCGCGTCTTTGTCTACATTGTATTAGAACGGCTCAGAATTGGAGAATCCAGTCGAGTTGTAACTGTTATAGGATGATGTAGAGTTTGATCACTGTAACAGTTGCATTGTTTCTAATCGGTCCCTGTGATTTTCTTAGCACTGAATGACTTGGAATTGGAGAATCCAGTCAAGTTCCCCCTTTAAGTTTCTTGAAACTCTGAACCAGAGGATCTCGCATTCAGAATTTTTCTTCTACAAATTACTGAAAAGGCCTGTTGCCTGAGGTAGTTTGTCCACTCTTCTCACCAAGTCTTCAACCTGCTCATTTTCAAATCAACCCACTGACTGAAGTTAGATCAAGACCTCCTTTGTTCCTCGCATGCCGGACCCAGTCCCTGAGTTTGAGTGATATCTTCCTGAGTCTCTATCCATTTGATCACCCATTAAAAACTATTGTGACATAAAATTGACGGGCGTCGGGCTCTGCTCCTGCAAGCAATCTAGGAGTGACTTAGGTCGCCAACACACGTCACCTTCGGTGACATATTCTAGTCCCACCACTCTCACCTATATTCTCGACTCACTGGCACGTGGTACACATTCATGCGCCCACATCCATTCCAAGAAAAATCCAACGGTTAGGTCCCCTCTCAGATCTACGACACAGATATTTTCGGCGTTTCGGGGATTTCGGGCATCGGGAGTTCATGCACCCCACATCTCGAACTTCCATCTACCGAAATCCCAAAAAAAATACGGTTTACTCCTCCGCTGAATCGAACGGTCAACTCCCTTCCTACAATCTACAGTGTAGATCGTTTCAGGATTTCGGGTTTCGGGTTTTTGGAGGTGTTCACCTCCCTCACTTCCCATCTGCCGACTTTGTGAAATCCGAAAGGTTTCGCGACTAACTCGAGCGCGAATCCGCCAGATATAACGGTCGAGCCTTCCTCCCAGATCTACCACGTAGATCTCCACAGTTTTTTTGGGTTTTCGGGATTTCGCGTATCGCGATTCGCACACTCCTGTGCATTTCAAAAGGGATTTTAATCCCTGCGCACATTTTCCAGATCCGATGGTCACGAGGGTTCACCTTCCCTCTCGAACAGATCCTAAGGCTCCAGCACTATTGGTGTGGAGCCCTCTCTCCCTGTGGCCATAGACCACACCGACTGCAGTTTCGCACACCGCTATACCTCCTGAGCTTACCAGGGTCCAAAATTGGTCCTCCTGACACAATTTCTCCTCACACCCTCAGTCCAAAGACCACTCAACTGGCCCATCTAAGCTCAGTGTCGAAACCTTGGCTCTGATACCAAGTTGTAGCACCACTTTTCACTCACTACGGTGTAGGTGTTACTACGCAGAATAACAACATTCTCACTCACAATTAATCACATGCATTCAAAACAAGTTAAACACATTCAACACAGAGTAATCATACGATTTACTGCCATAATCAACCATCAATACTATTTAACATCTATTCATAGACACAGCAGAATACATGATGATTATAATACACAGAGATACAGAAACATAATTAAAGCATCATCTGGTACTTATCTTTGAATAGTGGTAGATTCCACCAACCAACTGCAGGCCTTCCACGAACCTCCCAGCCTTAGACCGCACTGCTCATCAGCTTAACAGTGGGTCACCCCTGAGCTGGGACTAAGCCCCACCCCAAGACAAGGAATCCTAGGCTAGGCTGAGGTTACAAGGAAACAACACACAACCACAAGGATGGGATTCTCTCCCAGGAACATCTCACGCTCATTGCCCACAGACCCTCATTCCCCACATGCCTGTTCCACCCCAGGAGTATACACCTTCTCTGTCACCTGGACAGTCCTTCGGCTGCTAACCTCCCTTGCCTTGGGTTACAACAACAGGCCGGACCAGAAGTCTCTGGGCTCTGTGGCAGCTACAAGGTTCCTTCCAGGAGTTCTCTCCTTCCTCTGTACACTCTCTCTCCTAGAGAGGGTGTTGCTCCACTGGCCAACAAGCCACACACAGTCCAGCACTGCGTGGCCACAACAATCAACAGGGAAAACTGACGTGACTTTCCTATAGGCTCAACAATGGTCGAATGGCTCATAGTCACGACTTTGGGATAGAGACCCCATGCACAGGCTCGATCTCAGATAGAGGATACACACAAATTCTCCAGACGAACACAGGTTTTTCAGTTCAGAATATGTACGAGGTTTTTCTGCAGAGGTTGGATCCGTCGTACCGCTCAAAGGTCGTATGCACTCAGGCCGTCAGGTGGTATGGAGGAGAACCCCCATCACGTCTCATCTTCGTCCTTTTATTTACATGGGTCGGGGCTAACACTTGTCGCCCTGGAAACTACATGCGTTTACCTAGCACACATCACCTTCCTCATGGTTAGGAACTTAGGATAAAACATGAAATGCTCATGCCTTTCTGGAATAGTATTAAAATATTATCCCCAAGGTTGAAGCCCCCTAGGCTTAACACTTAGCCCCTTTTCCCACCTTCCAGCCCCTAATCCCTTGCCTTCTTTGTGGAAGCTCAGTCCCCCTTCACTCATTCATCGTGGTCGGTTATCATGGTTCTAGGAGAGCTTCACACAGCTCTGGTTATCGCAATGGATAATGGTGGAATCCATCTCATGACCAAATAAGGATGCAAGGATCTTGTGAAGACACACTACTTCGTGGATTGCAACACATAATGCAATGTACTCTGCTTCTGCGATACTCAAATTCACAAAAGTTTGTTTTCTGCAACACCAGGAAACCATGGCAGAACCCAAAGTAAAACAACAATCGGATGTGTTATTCTAATCCATTGCGCTCCCTACCCAATCTGCATCGGCATATCCCTACAATCTCATGTCTACACCAAAGGCACATCTCAGTCCATAACCAATTGTGCCTTATAGATATCTCAACACATGCTTCATTGCTATCCAGTGTGTCAGTCTCGGCTGACTCATAAACTAGTTGAGTACACTCACTGCATAGCATATATCAGGTCTAATGTTAACCAAATACATCAATTATCCAATATGTTTTCTGTAAATATGTAGATAAATGTCACATGAATCATAAGAATCCACGTTCATCTTCTTCAGATTTATCACCATCAGCGTAGGCATGGACTTGCAGTCTGTCATCCCAAATTTCTTCAATATCTCAACTGTGTATTTTCCTTGACTTGGGAAAATCTCATCAGTCCTCTTCCATACTTCTAGTCCCAATAAGTAGTGCATCATACCAAGGTCCTTCATCTTGAATTCAGAAGCTAATTCATGCTTGCATTCAACAATGAGGCTTTCTAAACCGGTGAGGAATATGTCATCAACATATAGGACCAAAATCAAGCACTCGTCACCAACAATGTGATATTATATGTTGGGATCATCAACACACTTGTTGAAACCCAAACTCATCAAGTATCCATCAATCTTCTCATACCAAGCACGAGGTGCCTACTTTAGTCCATATAGGGCTTTCTTCAACCTGCATACATGAGACTCCTTCTCATGTGTCACGAATCCATATGGCTTCTCGATGTAAACTTCTTCCTCAATCTCACCATTGAGAAAAGTTGTCTTTACATCCATCTGATGTAGTTTGCAACCCATGGATGAAGCTAGGGAAATAATCGTACGGATGGAAGTGTATCGGGAAACATGATCAAATGTCTCCTCATAATATATTCCCTCCACCTGAGAGAATCGTCTAGCCACAAATCTCGCTTTGTACTTCTCGACACTTCCATCAACTACATGTTTGATCTTATATATCCACTTGGAAGTCACTACAGATGTCCCTTCCGGTCTTGAAACAATATCCCACACATAATTATTCATGATGGACTGATACTCTTCGGTCATGGCATCTTTCCAAACCTGCTGACCTATTTCTTCTCCATGATAAGAAGGCTCAATATCAATGATGTGGCTCATAGCTGAAACATAGCTCGAAAATCTATGTGGTCTCTTGCTCTCTCGGAATGTTCCAAGAGGAGTTGTGTGTCCCTCTGCCTCCTACAGAGTCTTTCGAGCCCAAGCATGCCTCTTATGGCCTACTGCAATGTCTTTGGGAACATCCACTAGATCTACAGGATCAACTGAATCAGTAATTGTCTCCCTCTCAACTACTGAAGGGGGAGAAGGTATTGTCTCTTCATTCTTCTCGTTGTCAATCTCCATCTGAGATTCTCTGGATCTTCGAAAGGATATCTCTTCCTCAAAGGTGACATATCTACTAACCTCGATTTGTCTCTAACCAGTGATGTAGATCTGGTATGCCTTCGAAGATTCATTGTACCCCACAAAAGTTCCCTTTCTGCTTGAAGGGTCTAGCTTGGTCATCTTTTCCTTGGGTACATGAATGTATATTGGACACCCAAATATCCTGAAGTGTCCAACCTTAGGCTTCACTCTAGTGAAAGCTTCTTCGGGAGTCATGTTCTTCATAATATGATGAGGACTCATGTTCTAAACATACACAATTGTCATGGATGCCTCTGCCCACATAATCATAGGTAGATTCTGATCATGTATCATCTCTTTGGTTGCCTCAATAATGGATATGTTCTTCCTCTCTGCAACCCCATTCTGCTAAGGGTTATAAGGAACACTGTACTCCCTCTTGATCCCTATCTCAATACAGAAATCGATTAAATCTATCGAGGTGTACTCTCCTCCATTATCTAATCTCGACACCTTGATCCTCCTCTAGGTAAGGTTCTCAACCTGAGATTTAAACTCTTGAAATCTCCCAAGGACTCCATCCTTGGTATTCAAGAAGTAAATCCACGTTTTCCGAGAGTGATCATCGATGAAGAGCACATAGCATAAATATTCATTCAAGGAAGAAAAAATCATGGGTCCACAAACATATGTATGTATCAAGTCCAAGATCCCCTTGGATCTATTATCACTGCTCGAAAAGGACCCCTTGACATTCTTTCCAAGAGCACAATCTTTGCAAATGTGATCATGCTGAACATGTATCTCTATAAGGCCTATTACCATCTTCCCCAGAGCAATAAGGGATCTATAATGTAAATGAGAAAGTCCCATATGTCATAGCTCGCTCAAGCTGATAGTATCATGTAACAGGGCCTAGACTGGTCGGACAGTCAATATGTACAGACTATTCTCTCAAACACCAATCACTCGAGCATAATCCATGTGTGAGTTCTTGTGCCATGCAAGAACTTTTCCTTCAGAGAAAGTAACCTTGTATCCTTTATCCTCTAAAGCAGAAACATAGACAAGGTTCCTTTTCATCCCAAGTACATATAGTACCTTACTTAATTGAAGTGGTATGTCAGAATCTAGTTGGAAAGAAGAAGTTCCAACTCCCTTCACAGTATATCTGGCATTATCACCAAGTACAATATGCAAACGAGACTCTTTCTTTACAAGGTTTGTAAGATGTTCTCTATATCCAATCATGTGTCTAGAAGCACCACTGTCAATCAACCAAATATCACTATATGTAGGAACCGTACCTAAGAGTGTTGATATGAAGAAGAATGCTTCATATTTTATGTCTTCATCTCTCTGATGTGGTTTTGGATCAACATAGGCAGTGGGTGCATGTTGTCTTCCTTTCTTCCTGGTAGGACAATCTCTCGCAATGTGTCCATACTTGTCACATTTGAAGCATTGAATCTTTGAATTGTTTGCCTTCTAATCAACCTTCTCTTCATCGGTAGTTGTTCTTGGTAGATTCTTTTCTATCAAAATAAATAGGTCATCCTCTTCTAGAGTGATTTGTAGTCATGATTTCCAGAAGCTGAAGTTGCTTGATCCATCAAGCCTATCTTCCACCAAAGTTATGTTCCTCATGGATTGTAGATTCTTCATAAACCCTAACAGCTAGGCTAGAAAACATAACAGCTAGGTTAGGCTAGAAACCAAAGGTTTCATTGGACTTATGACTACCAATAATAAGCCTTTGAAACTCATAAGAACCCTGGTGAGCTGTAAAAATCCTTCAATGAGCTGTAGAAACCCTAGAGGCTGAAATTCTGCAGAAACCCTAGGGGCCAAAAATCAAGAATTCTCTGATTTGGAATCTAAGAGTTGCAGGAGGTGCGTTGAAGGAGGCCGTACACATTTTTGAATGAATTAGGCCCAACTCTCATGTGGAAAGTGCAAAAACTAGCAAAAAGAAGAGGGTTGTTTTTGTAGTTGCAGCAAGAAGGTGATGACTCGCTTTTCAATGGCTTGTGCAATGGTTGTTCAAGAACTCTTCTCTGATACCATGTTGAATTTTTAATGATTATCTCAAGCACATGTAGTTTATTTTCAATCTAGCATGAACTTGAACCATAAACAATGCAACAATACCATATGCAATAGTTGCAGTAACCAAGATCACAAGAAGAATAACCATGCACAAGAACACAAGAGTTTATCCTAGGAAAACCCTTCTCAATCAAGGGAAAAACCCAACAATAACTTGCTATAGATTCAAGAGAAGATCCCCCACACATGAACCCTAGAGCACACAAGAGGGTGCTCCTTGACCTTGAAACTTGCGCCTAAGAGAAGTGTGCACTTCATTCATACACTTAGCTTGAGAGAAGGCTACAATGAAGTGTGTGTGAGTGATCCACAATGGGGATCTACTCACTAATATATACAATACCTAACACAACAATAGGTGTGTCTATGGGCACAATAGGGTCTACTTGTACTACTCAAAAATATAATTAATCTTTACACAATATTAATTATTTTTTACATGGTGGGGTCGACTTGTACCCTTTACACAATTAGGGTTACAACAAATCTTACTCTTAGACAATATAGCAAGGATCTCTCACATCCTCTAGTGCTCAGCCACTATGGACACGTCCATCTATGCTCACCCACAGGGACATCACTCTCAACATATTAACTCAACTAAGTCCATAGGAGTACCATCTAGAGAACCATCTCAAGTTGACTCAACTAAGTCCATAGGATTCTAACAAGAGGTCATCTCAAGTCATCTCAACTTGGTCCATAGGAGCACGACAAGAGACCACACATCATCTCAACTTAGTCCAGAGGAGTATGACACACCCATCACATCAGCTCTCTCACAGATGTCTCAACTCAGTCCAGAGGAGAACGATCTGGAGAATGTCTCATGAAGTTGCAATCATCAAAAAAACCGCCCTTCTATTTTTATCACCTCAAACAAAGGGATTCTTCTCCAACAACATCAATCTCCAATGGGTTTTAAAAACTCGATGGTAGAGAGAGAAAAGATCAAAGATCATTGGCCTCAATGATGGTCAACTTCTAACAACCTGTGAAGGTAAATGTTGTTATCAATTAATGTCATTAGTTGGCATGCTTTTGCAGGTATACTCATGTTTGTGTTAGCCTTGACTACAGATTCGTGGTAAGGAGAAACAAGTATTGAAGAAGCTTGCTGACAGTGTTCAACTTGAAAACAAAAAAAAACAAAGTTGGAAGCAAGGTCGATGTTGAGCTAGTTGGATAAGAAGGACAAGAGGGAGAGCTTCACCGATGTTATAAAAACCTAGTGACATGCCATGATGCCATAGTTCGGATAATTATAAGAAGAAACCCCTTCATCGAGACAATTAATAAGCAAAACCTATGTTCATTTGCAGGAAGAACCATTGTTATCTTCCTAGAGAACATCAGAGTCTTTTTGTAGATTGAAGGCCATTGGTTGATGTAAAAGAGTTGTAATCCTCCTTCTTAATGGATCCCTTCCTCACTTGAAGCAAACTCGAAGACATAACCAATACTGGTGAACTTTGTTAACAATTGTTGAGTGTTTCTTGTGTTTTCAGTGCTCAGTTTTAATTTTCAGTCATTTACATACTACATTTTATTTCATTCATCCAATTTCTTTAAGGGAATTATGGGAAATTGAGAAAACTCTTAAATTAGTAGAATGACATGTTTAGTGCTAAATTTCAAATCAAGGAACAATGTCTATGTTTATAGGATGATGTGGGGAATAATAGGAAGACACAAAATACTGTGTTAGCTCTCTAAAAACATTCGATCTTTTTTTTTTTTTTTAAAGTCTATATTTTCAACAATAGCAAATTTCCTTAATAACTTTATCATCTTTGAAAGTGTTAGAAAGTAGTTTTGTCTTTCCCTTTTTGAAGATGTAAAATTATTAAAAACTCTTTTTGAAGATGTAAAATTATTAAAAACTATGGCTACTAGTAATAACATAAACATAAGATAACAAAGCTAAATGCATAGTGTCTTACAAGTGAGCACCAATACGAGAAAATATATTATTTCCTATTGAAAATGTTACTATTAACATACATACTACTACTAAGAAAGTATGTCCATAGCACACTAAAAATCTCAAACACAAAAATTAACATTGGTGTCTCATTATTCAAGATGCAAAGATGTGAATTTAAATAGCAATACTTCACAATCAATATCATTGATTAATTCCAATAGATTTTTACAACATGAGTCCCTTCAAAAAGCTCTTAGCAATAACCTTCCCAACTTGTACGAATGCATAATAGCTTTACTTATTTCTCCATGTTACTCCATGTTAGGATTGGGTAGTTGCTAAGTAAGAAATTCCACCTCCACCTTTGTCATGTAAAATATCAACAAATGGATCTAAAGTGGTTGCTGAGTAAGAAATTCCATCTCCACCTCCACTTTTGTCATGTAAAATATCAACAAATGGATCTAAAGTGATTACTAAGTAAGAAATTTCACCTCCACTTTTGTGATGTAAAATATCAACAAATTGCTAAGTAAGAAATTCCACCTCCACTTTTGTAATATAAAATATCAACAAATTGCTAAGTAAAAAATTCCACTCCACTTTTGTAATATAAAATATCAACAAATTGCTAAGTAAAAAATTCCACCTTCAGTTTTGTAATGTAAAATATCAACAAATAGATCTAATTACTCTCTTCTTGATTTAGAGTTTGTAAAATAAATCAAACCTTAAAAGGCTCGTAGTAACCTTTGCAACTTGTGTACATGTATAATAGCTAAAACTTATTTTTCCATGTTAAGATTGGGTGGCTGCTAATTAGTAAGTGTCACCTCTAGATTTGTAAAATAAAATACTAACAAAAGGATTTAATTATACACCTCTATCTACTATTGTCCTTCGTGTTAATTTACTTTTGATAATTGAAAAACATGCATAGGTGAAGTAATATATATATATATATATATATATATATATATTAAAAAGGAATAAAAATGATAATAATAAATTAATTAATACCTAAGATTCTAATGTCGACGTCTTTTTTATTCTACTAAAACTTCTTTCTAAAATTGAATGTTTAGATTAATTTATGTCGAGGTACTAATTAAATTTTAATTGGCTTAATCATTTGGTTTAAGTGAGGTTGCTTTGTAACTAAAATGTGAAAGGAATATTTAGAGGGAATCGAGTGTGCATTAACGCATGTGCTAAGCCTCAATCTTAGCATTTAATAGCATGATGTGGCATTTGTCATGCTTTGAGGTGGTAACCAGATGGCACATATATGGTAGAGTAAAGTAATGTAGAAGTGGCACATGATGATATGAACATTGAGACATTTAGTGGATTAGTTGTATTTGGCTAACTTGATAGCTTGGTGTGTTGTGCCTCATTGACTTGGCTCTTTCTACTAAGAAGATTTTGACATGGATATGTGATGTTGAGCACATGTGTCAAGCTTAATGATATGAAAGGATGGTAGTGTCACAACACTAAGTTCATTCATTCCACAAATGTTCACATACTAGGTCCACTTGTCCCGCACGGGTTGGATGACATGCATGATGTGGAGATTTATAACCTTACCTTGAGAAATCATTGATTTGGGCAATACAATTCATGCTAATAAATAAATATTAATAACTTAAATTAATAAATAAACATTAATAACTTAAAATTATTGACATCCTCTCTACAAAGGAGCTATGGTATTTGGACTCTACATTTTTGTAAAGGTGGAGACTTGCTTCTCTAAGAAATACAATGATATTGGTGTTTTTTTAAGTTTGGTTATCTTCTTACATGCGGAAGACATCACCTAATATGATTACCAAGCCATAGTGATTTTAAACAATGGGTCGCAACAGGGAAGATGCTATAGTGGTAACCAATATGAATTATGTGTCTTTCACATGCCTATAATATTTGCATACTATGCATTTCTTTGTCTAACGGTCTTTCACTTCGTAGATAGAATCTCATGTGTTCAAGCACAACTTATGTATTCATTCTAGTTTGATATGAGATTTCAAAGTAATATTTTATGTTAGCCTTCTATTCAAGTCTAGGATATAGATGTAGATGTTATAGATTTAGTTACAGTTGAAATTTCTTGAAATAATTTTTGTTTCAAATTAAAAAAATTCACTCTTTTATTAGAGGTTTCTCGGATCTAATCCTTGTGAATTTTCAGCCTAAGGGATGATTCAACGTATTTAATTAGAACAACAAGCAACAAAAAATACTTTACTTCTCTTTGATCCAAATCATTAGGCAACTCAAGAGAAAAGATATCAAACAAGTGTACTTCAATGCAACAACTTACATCCCTTAGGGAACACTTTTCAAGTATATATGAGCTTTGAAAACCACTTTATTACAACATATTTTATAACATAAAATATTTTCTCCTATCCTTGAGTTATAAGTTAAATCAACTAACAATTTTAACCCTCTGTTATATCAAATCAACATGAACAAGTGCTGAAAATTACCCAATCGAGTATACTATTCAAGCTAAAAATCAATTATGCAATTACAAAATTTTGAACAGCTGGAATCATATATATATATATATATATATATATATATATAAGAAATGAAGTACATGTACATACCACAACTTTATCACAAAGCTACAATCTCTAGCTCTTCAAACGAGAAAACCATGAAAACCCTAGCCACCACCAAAGATCCACAACAAGCTAGCATCAACACTAAGTCCTCCTTGGCTTCAACACTTGTTTCCCACAAGTATCCATGATCCGGGTGGAAATCGGTGGTGACCTACCTATTCCACTAACTCAAGACATGGGTTTCTACCTTGGTAGTTTTTCTACGATTTTTCAGGTCCTGAACTTTCGGGGCCATTTTGAGGCCCTAAACAATGTTTTTTGGGCACGACGACACCCAACCAATAATGACAAGCACAATTTGGGCCAAACGGAATATGCACTCTTCGACTAGAACTTTCTGACGAGGTATAGAATGCCCCAAACAGAGATCGTATGCAAAAGTTACGCTCTTGGGAAGTTGACGTACCAACTACCCCCATCGGGGCCCGCAAACCTTTTGGCATTTCATCTTCCAGGGTTACGATTTTGGATTTTATTTATGTTAAAAGGCATGTAGAGCCTCATTGTAATCATCATCATCTTCTTGCGAATGAGCGTAGCCATCACATCTCTTCTCAGAGATAAGTTGCCACCATTCTAGCGAGTCATTAACTCTGTAATTTTATAGTTTTTGTACATTATCTCATTAATAAAAATTGTGCATTATTGTATCTCTTTGTTTATTGCAATATTTATGTGTATCTCACAATATCTATGTATATTTCATTGTTATATCTCTTCCTTCATTTCGTTCTCAAAATAATCTGGAACAATGGTATCAGAGCAGGAGACTCCTTTTCGTTTCTTGTGCATGTCTCCAACGAGGTCAAGATATAGAGAGTTGGGTCTCAAGCTAGTTTCCCTTGAGGGTAACCACTCTCGCCAACCCAAGCAGCCTCCCATGGCGGAAGAGAAGAGGAACAAGGGAGCAAAATATCCCATCAAGCTATTGCTCGTGGAAGCCCTCTCGCAACAGAGGAACGAGATGTTGGAGAATTTTGCCCAAATCCTTCAACGATTGTCAACAATAATAGGTGTGTCTTTGTCAAGCTGTCACTTTGGAGACATTATCCCATTCAAGGTACAAGTTAATTTTGGTATTCCTATATTTGAAGGTTAGATCAATGCAGATGTTTTAGAAAAATGGTTAAATTTGCTAGAAGCTTATTTCTCTGTTCACATTTTTTTCCGACAGAGAAAATATCACCTTTGCGCTCCTTAAGGCTCTCCCCCATGTCAAACATTGGTGGGAAACTTACTGGGAGAAAAAATCGACAGAGGAGTATGGAATATTTGGGGCCGAGCCCACTTGGTATTTTTTTATGGATGCGGTCAAGGAGCAAAATTACCCTGTGGGAAACTATGATGACCAATGCATGAGATGGACCACATTGCATCAAAAGCGGGACCAAACAGTCTCGGAGTTCACAAATACCCTCCATACCTTGGGCACCAAGTTGGGTATCAAAGACTCTGAGCGACATCTGGTTCTAAAATACTGTGGGGCTCTACACATGTACATCCAAACCGAAATAGAGTTTATGGACATCTCATCACTGGGAGTCACTTATAGATATGTTGTCAAAATCAAGCAGAAATTTAAGCAGTAGAACAAGCGGGAATTTGGGTCTGCCAATATGCAACAACCAACGCATGGTAAAGGCATCCCTAACTCACAGAATAGCCAACCTCAAGACAACCAGTCCAAGCTACAGGAAAATAAGAGCAACAAGAAGATGAAGAAGGACACTGGAAAGTGGTGCGACTTCCACAAAATCCCTTGGCACAACACCGATGAATGTCGCTCGAAACAGTCATTGGTGGTCGAGCTCAAAGAAACAGAGCCGAGCCCCGACTCGAACCCCGATTCAGACAATAATAAGAGATGGATAATTGATGAAAAACCCGGTGCTACTTTCGTGACCACAACAATCCAACCAGAAGAACCAAAGGATCCTGAGGAGCGGGAGCGCGTTTTCCATTCACAGATGTGGGTGAAGGGGACCATGTTGCATTTTATTGTTGACAACGGAAGCCAGAAGAACCTCATCTCAGCAGAGGTCGTCAAGTAGTTGGATTTACCGACAACACCACACCCGCATCCATACAACATCGGATGGCTCCGCCAAGGACGAGATCTTTGTGTCATCCAGCAGTGTCACATGTCATACGGCATCAAGCCCTTCAAGGATGAGGTATTGTGTGATGTTCCCCATTGTAATTCTATGATGTTCTCTTAGGCCAACTATATATGTGGAGGTGTCATGTTGTGTATGATTCTCGACCCCGTAGCATCATTGTCACTTTGGGGGGTCAGCCCTACAAGATACCAGATGTTGTTCTGACTATTGTACCGAAAAAACAATGCAGCAAAGTAATCTCTCATACCGCAAAATTTAGCCTCTTCACAACATGGTCTGAAGAGAAGGATATTGCAACCACTGCAGCCTCAGCCCAAGACTCTTCTATATAGTAGAAGCAGATCAACAAGATTGTAAAGGAGCACCAAGATCTTCCTACTACACCTACAGGGTTGCCTCCACACTACTTAGTCAAATCAAGTTATGATAAATCTCTTCATGTTCTTCATGTTGCATCTTCACCAACAGATTACTCCCACACTCGGGAATATCATGTTGCCAGATTGGTTAAACAAATCCAACCCCTCCAACAATAGGTTCATAACAACCTTCAACAAGCTAAGCAAGGCAACTTCTTCAGCAAGGCAAGCAACTCACCAAGGTTCAGATTCAGCAAAAGCTTCCCCAGGGACCTGATGCAATGGAGATCATTTCTTCCTAAGGGGGGAGGATTGATCCAGGTAGAAATTGGTGGCCACCCACCTATTCCACTAGCTCAAGACATGGGTTTCCACCTTGGTAGTTTTTCTATGGTTTTTCAGGTCCTAAACTTATGGGGTCGTTTTGAGGCCCTAAACAACGTTTTTGGGCACGACAACCCCTAGATAACAACCAAAGGCATAGTCTCGATCAAACGGAATATGCACTCCTCGACTAGACCTTTCCGATGAGGTATAGAACGCCCCAAACGAAGATCGTATGCAAAATTTACGCCCTTGGGAAGTTAATGTACCAACTACCCCCATCGGGGCCCGTAAACCTTTTGTCGTTTCATCTTCCGGGGTTAGGGTTTAGGATTTTCTTTATGTTAAAAAGGCCTCTAGAACCTCATTGTAATCATCATCATCTTCTTTCAAATGAGCGTAGCCATCACATCTCTTCTCATAGATAAGTTGTCACCATTCTAGCAAGTCATTCACTCTCTACTTTTACAGTTTCTGTACATTCTCTCATTAATAAAAAATTGTGCATTACTGTATCTCTGTGTTTATTGCAATATTTTTGTGTATCTCGCAATATCTCTGTATATTTCATTGTTATATCTATGCCTTCATTTCATTCTCAAAATAATTCGGATCAATCCAAGACATCTCCTTCTCTTCTCCTCAATCAAGCATAACAAGTAGCACTAGGTTTCCCAAAACCCTAGTCTTATTCTCTCACAAGTGCTACAAAGAACAATGTAGTTTTATCCTCTACCATGTTAACTCTTTTTCTGGTTAGCATGCCTATGATCACAAAATCTTGCACCAAATGTATAACTTGGTGCAATTTATAGTATCACACTAACCACTTGACACAACCATTATTTAATTGTCTCAACAATAATGTCCTAGATAGGCTACTAAGGCCCACCATGCTTGTGTTTCATTAGAGTAACAAGGATGTTATGGTTATTGCATCCCTACTCATTATGATGTCACGTTCACATTTATCTTACGCGTCATTTTTTTCATGTGGATTATGGTTACAATTATTCCATGATGATGTAGGTGTAGCTTGGTTGGTTGTTCTAATGGTTACATGCAACTATGTTTATATGGTAAAGAATGTCAAAAAATGGTTTGTTTTGGATTGTATATGCAATAGGTATATTTTATGGTTGTGGTTGATGATGGTTTTGGTTTTTTTGTAATTAATTTCCTCTGCCTTTGTTTATAGTTGGACATAGTACTTGAAAAACAAAAACAAATGTGGCATTGTTAGTGAATGAAGTGGTGTGTGTGCAAAGTGTTTAACCCTAAACTATGGTCTAAACTTACAAGACCTAAACCTAGACTCATATTATGGTGCATACATAATAATATGATCCTATACTTATGCCAAAGACCAAGCAATATACATATAACATGGCACAAACATTACAAAGTTGGTGCACATAGAAAAATTCCTAGATGATTGAAACTATAGTTTAGAACCCCTACAAAACCTAGCATCATCATAATGTATCGATCTTGGGTTTGATATATGAATCGATCATATGATTACAACCTTGTCATCGAAGATAATTTGCCTTGGGATGCATGAAACCAAAAAACATGGTATAAACACCACCACTTGTCCCAAAGGTACCGAGCATTAAAACTTAAGAGTAAATACTACCATGCATTGTGTGATAAATCAATGGATTGCCAACCTTGGTTTTCATTGAATGGTCAATGTATGAGCTCTGAGTTTCAAAGTGTTTAACCCTAACTCTTTGGCCTATTCCTCCATTTGTTTTGGCACGATGTCGTAGTTCAACCTCTATGAATGTTTACGTTTGGAGGTTGAGAGAGCATGATTTGGCCACACCCTTGGACACAATATGTAGGGTTTTGAAGGTGATATTGTGAATTGCTTTGATGGTTGGCTTGTAATCTTGGATTATTCTATCAAAACTCGCTCTCTATAGCTCATGTTTTTAGGGTTGAGCTTGGTTGAATGATTCAAAGCTTGCATATATTAGTTGGTTGGTGTGGGACGCATTACATGTTGGTTTGATTGCTTGTAGTGACAATTTGTTGTTTAAGACCAAAGTACCATGAGAACACCACCATCCGACAACATTAGAAAGGTAAGTTATGTTACATGGAATAACTTGTGTCTTTTTCTTCACTATGTTTGTATGTGATGCATGGGGTCATTTTGTAGCTTGGGTGTCCATTGTGCATACATCTAGCCCCTATTGAATTATTTCCTCTCATGTGCTACTTGGGTTCAAACCTATCACAAGTTATCCTTTCCATTTTATTTTCTATTTTTACATGTAAAGGCCAATCTATGCTTGGCCATTTGCATTATTGATATTGCATCAACACAACACCATATCCCTTTGATATTTACAATTGTTGGTGAGCTATCAAGATTGAACCCATGACCTTTTAATTTTCTTACTCCCTCTTCCTCATCAATGGCGAAAGAAAAATGATCTTGACTTGTTGGTTTGGAAAGTGGGCATAGGCACCAAATAGTAAACCAAAGGGATCCACAAGCCATCCAGATAGGCATGCATGCATAAGACCACCTACCTAGTCAAGCCGAAGAGGCTAGCCAGAGTACTTCATGAATGAATTTGTCCCGTTGATTTTATGTTATATCACTTGTTATGTATCCTCAGTCAACTTACTTGTTGAAGTTATTGGTTAAGGAAATATTTAATATTGAAGACTTATATTAATTTCCCCATCAGTCATGCCTATACACTTACTCTCCTTGCAACTCTCAAATTTATAATATGTTGCAAATGATTAATTGTGTTTACATTTAAAACGTTATCCCATGCATGTGGTAATTTTGGAGTTCATACTCTATGATTGAATGGTGTATAGAGCCTATGTAATAATTTTTGAATTGTTGTTTGCATTGAATTTGGTTTACTCATTGAATTGTGGCAAAACTTGGCCTCGTCGCCTTGAGTTGGGGGTCATGATGGGTCTATTGGATGCTTTATATTTGGATTGAAATTATAAATTATTGTTAGTAGATATGGGTTCGCTTATGTTTGTGATTAAAAGGGCCAAAATCTAGCTATTTGGTTTTGTTGCCATTGTTAGAATGGTGAGATTTGATGTGTGGCTCTACCACACTTGCATGCACCATAATTCGAATCATTTTGCAAACCTATAGTTTATAATGCATATATAGCATGGCCATGTTCTTACTCTTATTGTTGTTAATTGATTGTTGAATGATGTGTGGATATCGAGGATGTTTCATGTAGCATACTTGTTCATAATTGGTATGTGATGCATATTGATTTGTTGTAGGTGGATGTTGGTTGTGCCCTCCCTAACTATCTCATGCATGCATGCATTGGTATATCATTGGGATATATATACAATGCTATCCTAATGCATGTAGGCCTGTGATAGTTAGGGAGGGCACGACCAACATCCACCTACAACAAACCAATATGCATCACATAGCAATTATGAACAATTCTCTCTCTCTCTCTCTCTCTCTCTCTCTCTCTCTCTCTCTCTCTCT
>ML776657.1:888299-922364 GCA_009831015.1 Picea engelmannii | reverse complement strand
ACAATACTATCTTACATGTTTATAACCCTTCCACCTAATTACCTTACATTATGCTCAATTTCAACATGTTATACACCCTTGGTGTGTTTGATCTCATATATGCATGCATTCATAAGTGTTGAATTATGCATGTTTCAAGTTAAATTTGCAAGAGATTCTTGTTGCATTGATCGTGACAATTGAATGAATAATTAAGATAGAGAGATTCTAGTTGTAGTTACTTATCAACTAAAAAGGAGAAATCCCCTTATGAGGGAAACTACCAAAGAAGTTCCACCTTCTGAGAATGGTGTCCCTGAGTGGGTTTTAATTAGTAATAGAAATTTCTATTATATTAACATAGTTACTCTTATTATTGCTAATTTTTATGAGTAATTTGTCAATGCACCTTATGCATAAACATTGATACTACTAAATATTATTTTAAGACTACATGAGAATAGTGGTTTGATGCATACATACTTACATACATATGGATAGTGGTTTGATATATATATATGGGCTATTACTTACGATGAAATGGATAATTTTATTCTGCTCATTTTCGCTATTTATGTATGGAGTTTATGGAGTTATATGGTGATGTAAATTTATTTTTTATAAGCTCTGGGACCTTCTTTTTGTCTTTTCAATGCTAAAGAAAAAGTTCACATTAGTATTTGGTTGGTGCCCTTAGTTTTCCTAGGATCATTGTCTTATTTTACCCAAGTGACTTTCCAAGTTCCAACCATCCAAAAAATGAATTAAATTCTACAAAAATTAATTTCTAGAGGAAATTTAGGGGGGAAATGTAACTCTCCACCTACCAACCTATTCTTGTATGAAAGAAGGGGAATGAGACTTGAACAAGGGAGGAGAAAAGAGCAGGAATTATTGTGTTCTACCTTTGCAATTGAACATCCGTGTTGTTTTAAACTCTACTTGGCCTACCAATAACATATGCTAGCAAGATGGCTTACTGCAAAGATCTAGCATTGGAGTGAAAATGAGTTTTACCATCATTTGAAGGTATATTCATTGATTTATTTTCATGGATCATGTTTTCTGGTATAAATTTGAGACCATGATTGAAAATCACTTTCAGACAATCCAAGTTTTGAATCCTTCAAGCATATTCCACACCATCTAGGGCTTCTACCACTATATCTCTGGTGTTTGTAAATGGTGTGTAGTTTTAGAAACATCCCATTCACTAGGAGATGATCTAGTTGTATTATTTTTGGGAATATCTATGATTCTTCTTTGTGTACATAATAATATCATATTTGTTTATTTACTTCAAAGCGGTGTTTTCCATTTTACTTTCTTTGATACAAATCAATGTATATTGTTGTACATTACATCCTTAAAAAAAAAAAAAATTCTTATGAGTTTCGTTCTTTCTAGCATATCATTTCAGTGAGCATTAATTTTCTTTTCATAGTTGTAGTTTTCATTTCTACATCTAATTAAATTTTATAATTGTTATTTGTTTTTCTTAGTTTAGGACAACAATATTCACTTACATTTTTAATATAAAATCTAATATTAATTGGGAGTTGAAATAAATCATGAACTTAAAGTTCATTTCTAAAATTAAATCACACATATTTAGAAAGACGCAGTTTCTTTCGAGGGAAAATCCCCTACAGTTGTGGGCTTACTGCAGCAAATTTAAGACCGTAAAGAAAACAAATCCCAAAGAGAACACACAACAAAGATATTATAACCAAATTCAAAGGAAATAACTAACTATCTAGAGGAGGAGAAGGGTTAACTCACAAGGAGTCCTACGGTTGTTTTCGTTCCCGATTGTCAGAATCTCCCCACTCTTTTTTATAGTTGCTTTGCAACCTGCAAGACTATCAAACATATAAGCCTATGGAGAGAGGCAGTTATACTAATAACTACCCATTAGTCTGATAAAATATAACGAAATGATCAAAGCAACTAGTGTTCTACAAAGCATATATGAAATAATTGCAAGTTAAACATTACAAATACAATGTTTTTCGAAGGAATGAGATTCTTATTGAAGTTTGATGGTTAGGTAGTTATGTTGTATACATGTCCTGTGTGGTGTTGCCTTGTCAAAAGAGGCTTTGGGTCCCTCCACCTATGCTCCTACTATAAATATTGGTTTTGGCTCCAGATTCACCACAAACTCAAAGAGAATATAGGGGAGACTCTTAGTCAAATTGGATGGTGATCAAAAGGAAGGTTGGAAACAAGGGTTTCCAGGTCAATAACCAGCAGAGGTTGGGATGTATATGGGCTTGCAAACATGGCGGTTGTAGCTAAATGAATGTTTATTTTTTGGTGTGCAATGAATCGTTTCATTTCTTCTTGATCCAAATGCTTTATTTATGCCATCTCTAGTTGGTTAGAGACGGTTGAGTACAGGTATGCATAGTTAGGTAACTAACCAAACCCGTAACTCAACATTTAATTAGGAAAATATATGTTTTTTTAAGCATTTATTAGCATGTACACGACTATCCCTTGAGTAACCTGCGTATACGCATGCTACATAAATGTCAGGGCATGTACACGACTATCCCTTGAGTAACCTGCGTATACGCATGCTACATAAATGTCAGGGCATGTACAGCTTCCAAAAAGATGTTTTTTAGAAGGTCTTAAGGAGGTATGGGGAAGAGTTGTTTGCAAGTAGGATCAGGACTAGGCCAATAAGAGCATCAATGCTTCAATGGTGGAAATTCATGCTATAACAGATGCCCCCTAATGTGTGAGGTCAAAAGAGCAACTGATGGTTGAAATACATTATAAATATTCGACCAGAAGTAAACTAGGGTGAATTTTTCCAGAACCCAATCTAAGGAAAACAACCAAACATAGAAACAAGTTAGAAAACTCAATTCCTAAGGCAAGCATACCCATGCTCAGGTGTGATGATAAGCATGGCTGCCAATCAAGTACACTATGGATCCATGAATAATGTATATATAGAAAGCAGAGATCATGGCCACAAAAATGATACACGGTGTATCCATGTCAAACAAAGATCATAGACACAAAAGAGATACATAGTGGATCTATGTCTCAAAATCAGTGAAGGATATTTGGGGGTAAGAGTTGGATATCTGATCCTTCACAAGTACCGATGTAAGGAGTGTTATTATCCAATTGCAACTCGGGAAACAACATAAAAAAGGTGATGTTACTACGTTCTCGAGGTCTTCAAATCAACTTTTGTGGTACGAGTACGCACCATCTGAATAGATGTGATGAATTCGAATACAGTGAGACATTGTTTGATTACCAATCCTTGATGTATATCATTAACAAACATGAGACAACCCATCGATAATGATAATGGGTGTGAAGGTACCTAGTACAATCTAATAAGCATGAATAGAGGATCTCATGTTGAACACCTAGTAGAATATGAAGAGAACTGAGGTACTATCAAGATGCTAAATCTGATATGTCTTTGACCAAAATTCAGCTCTAAGTTTAATCTTCCAAAATTGTCCTTTGTTTCCTTTTAGGACAACAAACAATTAGGTAACTTTCTACTGATAATTTTCATTAGTTAAGTGTTATTTGAGGTTCCCTTGCAAGTTTTTTTACATTCCAATGTTAGCACATGCAATAATACTCAAACACATAACACTCTTCGGATCTTTACAACTCTAAAATGTTGATATAATAATTCTAAGCATGCATGAAATTGACACATCATTTTTTGGTCAACATGAGCCTGGAAAAAACCCCATGGGGAAAACCAGTTTGGAGTAGATGTATATATAAGGCCTCAAAGCAAAATGTACAACAAGGAAAACATATACAAGTGAACCTGGTACAATAGAAACCCTTCTCAGATGCTTCGGAGTCCCTTGAAGATGTTCCTGCTAGCCCCTTGAAGCTAGGCGCCCTTTGCCTTGGTGCGCCCCTCTTCCTTTTCTAACCCTTGATCCTCTTTCCTTTTGCCTTTGTCTTTTCCCTTGATATGCCTTTGCCTTATCCTTTTCCCACTTGAACCTTGTGAATCCCTTGCCTTTCACCTTGAACTTGGCGCCCTATACAAAAGTGTGCCCTCCTCCTTGGCTTGGTGCGCACCTAGCCTTAGTGCATTCCTCCTCTAGAAATACCTCCCTATATGGGTGTGTTCGCTTAGCTTCTCACTAAGGCCTCCCCTCAAGTAGTCCACCCCACCTTCTCCATGAATCCTCTCATGAACATGGTGCACCCTCCTTGAAGCTTTGCGCCTCTCCTCCTCCAAGTGCACCCTCAAGCAAGGAATGTGCCTCTCCTCATGTGAGTTCCTCCAACTCCATGGAAGCACCTTCCTCCCTTAAGTAGCAAGTGCCATGTACCTTGTGCACCCTCCTCTCCTCAAGATATGCACCCAAGAGCTCTTCTCCTCCTCCTCTCCTCTCAAATCTCTCAAGTGAAGAATGAGTCTCGTTGTTTCCCTTTTCCCTCCTTTATCCTCTCTTTGGCCAAACCCTAAAAGATCAATGGCCTAGATCCAATATAGCCATGTCTAATCAACGGGTGAGATTTAATCATAAAATCTCACTTAGGAAACCCACTTTCCTTAGTTTGCCTCATGTCCTTTAACTCGCCCACAAAGTGAATTAAATGTCACTTTAATGACTTAAGTCACATATTTCACTTTTTACTTAAACTCCTAAGTAAAAGTGAAATTAGAACATAAAGTAAAGTAATAAGGATAATAGTCTCGCCCTTTGTGTTTAGAGACTCACAAACACAAGGGGACCACTTTCCAAGGTACCCAAATCTCAACGGAATCTATCGAGCAGGGGATATTGATGTATTCACACTATCAATAATGAGGGAACCTGCCACTGATGATTGCAAGCCCCAAGATATTAATAATGAATCTAGATCCTTGTCCCATATCAATATGTGTTGAAATTGATAAGAAGAGATCTGCTAGAAGGAGGGCATTAAGGAATCCCCTGTCATCCAACACGAGGAGTAGCATAAGTCCAAATATTTGGAAGAACTCATATGAAATATTGAAAGGACCACCGCAAAGTACGTCTCTGACGTGCACCAGATGTAAATAACACATGCAAGAGACCCTCTAAATAACATCCAATAATGAAGATTTCCGACAAAGGCGAGGAAACCACCAATGAGGACAAATGGAATCCAAGGTACTACATGAATCCCAATGTGCAAATAATGTTCTTTCCATCTAACACAAGGAAAACCACTCAGTTAGCAACCAATGATGGAATGTCATATGTTGAGAACAAGGTCACCTATCAATGATGTAAATAGGGCCAGGGTGCGACTCTAGTTCAAACTCTCAGAGAATTTTTTCGTAGTAGATAAGATTTTAACCCGTCGACAAGAATTCAACGGGGACCCCCCATACTAGCACGAGCATAGGACAAAGATAATTTTTATTCTGAGATGTACTTGACATATGGGAGGGTCAATTTGCAAAGCCAAGAATTCTATGGAATGGTTGACACATGCTAAAACTTCCTATGAAGAAGAACATGACACAATATGTGACTTAGGCAGCATGAATTGAAAATGAACATTGACATAAGTGTGTGATGCAAGAGGCAACAATAGACTCTCAATAGTGTCTGGAAGAATAACCATTCGGAGGAGTAAAAAACTCTGTGTAACTGGTTCAGTTTCCTAAAGTCATACTAACCCAAATTGTTGAGACCAGACTCAAAATTTTGTGCTTTGTTCAAAGGTGACTATTGCTACCAATCGCGGTAAAGAAGACTCATTCCCACGCTCATTTTTTATTATTTAATTTTTTTGTATTTTTCATATTAGGAAAGCCTGAAAAAGAGTCAAAAAATGTTATAACACAGTGGAGGAAACGAGTGTCGTGGGAAAGCAAACTAGTTCCAAGTGCAAAGAATGTAAATGTGTTCAATGCAAGGAAATGTGTGCAAGATATGGACACTCGAGGGAATGTTTACTCCAGGGATACAGATATCAATCCACAAAGGAAATAAAAGCAAGGGCTAGCAACTATGAGAATGCATAATTGACGGGAAAAACAACAACAAGATGAAGTTGGCATGAGGCTCAAAAAGTAGTGGAATTCAATGCAGTATCACAACTTAACACATAATGAGGGAACCCCACAAATAATGGCCAGAAAATTTTTGACAAGAAGATGTGAGGCTTCAACACAAAGTCATAGCAGGACTAAACAAGGCTCCTGAACCTATGAAAGTACTTCATCATGGGCACCAAACTACGAACAAGGCTCTAACTAGGGAACCCATGAACGGTAGGCTCTACCACATGAATTACAACACTTCTAAACCGCACAAAAGGTTCCATGTAGAAACTTAGTGGGGTTGATCCTAAGGCCAAATGAACCTAGAAACAGATAATGAAAAAATGCATGGAGGGGAAAATATAACCTATATGCCAATTTCAAGATCATTACCTGTCAAAACAGAACGACATGGGAAAAAGGAACTAAAGAAAATGTCTCCAAAGTCTTGTATATATGACCAACAACACTTATCCAGAAGTTAAGAATCATATTAAATTTTAAAGGGCCTAGCACCATTGACAAATCGATTAGGACAATATTCCCACCTAACATGATAGAAAATTGAGGAAGAATCCCCAAATATTCACTAGGTCTTTTGTCGAAAGCCAACAACTCACTGGTAGCTAACACAAGCTTGGGAGAACCCAAAGCTTGCTAAGTCGAGGAGGATAAAATACTTGTGGAGGATCCTTCATCTACAATACAATGGAAAATACATGTTGAATTAACTTTAACCATTATCTGGAAAGGTGCAGAAGAAGGAAGGTGAGGCTCAACAAGATCATTGCAATCAAAGGAAACAATCTTAGTACTTGGAGGGAGTGTACTCGTAGAGAGTGGAACACCCCCTTGTTCATAAGGTACTAAACTAGAAATGATAAAGACATAGTCGAAAGATGCATCACTCCCCAAAAGAAGAGTGGGATCGGCTGAATATTACATCTATGACATCACTTCATTAGACATGTCACTCTCCAAGAGAAGAGTAAGATCAACAAAAGATTGCATCGACACGACCACTCCCTTAACCACCGGTTGAATAGGCTACGAGACAACATGGTCCAAATATGCATCGCACCCCATATGAAGAGTGGTATTGGCCAAAAATTGCATCGGGTTGACCACTTCATCAACCAATGGTTGAATAGGTTGTTGGGAAATCGAAGATGACTCGGAACTAGAAGGGTCATCAAACAAGGAGCACAGTCTTAGTACCTCTGGAATACCAGGGTACAAATGAGTAAGGTGATTTCCCTTTCAAATCTTATAAGGTATCTTGGGATTACGTCCTATTTGTCTAATCTTCTCAACATCATCAATGCCCCCATCATGACTTGCAGTGATTGGTGACACGCTCCCAACATAACTTTTGGAGGCTAGTAGTTGGTCTGCAACATGACTTGCAGAGGTTGGTGATATTTTTCCAGTGTGACTTGCAGAGGTTGGTGACCTTTGTCAAGTATGACTTACAGTGACCAGACTCATGCCCCCAACATGACTTGCACTGGTTGTTTGCATGTATTCAACATGACTCGCATAGGTTGGTGACTAGTCTTCAACAAGACTCACAGAGGTTGTTGAAATATCTCCAACATGACTCGCAAAGGTTGTTGAAATATCTCCAACATGACTAGCAGAGGTTGGTTTTTAACTCCCAACATGACTAGTAGAAGTTGGTTTTTGAACTCTAGTTTGACTTGCAGGGACTAGGATATTTCCCCAAACATAACTTACAACAGATGGTTGCAGATCTCTAACATGAATCACATAGGTTGGTGAACTATTTACAGTATGAATCATAGTGACTGGACTTGTTCCCCCAGCATGACTTGTAGAGGCTAGTGATTGGTCTTCAACATGACTAGCATAGGTCAGTGACTTATTCTTCTTACTCTTCCTCCTATTCCTTTTATACTTAAGGTTACTGATAGCTAGACTTTCACCGGAAGAGGGAGAAGGAGGAGAAGTACACTTCGTTGATGTAGAAGATAAAGGACCAACATCCAATCGATGCCTATGACATTAAGTGTTTATCTGAGAAGAATCAAGAGCATTTGGGATATTTGGAGTGGTGCACAACCAAACCGATAGTCCAAAATTCAACCCGGGGATGTTCAAAATGGCCATCAAGGGGTCACTACCATTTCCAAAGAAAGGAAAAGCACAAGAATCCCCTTGGGAAGGGATCCCTTGGTTGGTATCCTCAAGAAAATTGGCCATGATGTTCTTATGCACAGGTTCGTCCCTTGCGGGATTGTTCTCACACATTGACTCCATCAAATCAATGGTATAAAACCTATTCCTTCTAGGAGATGGCTTCACACTTTCAAGAGAAATACCAAGTGTCCTTCTCGACTAGTGGAGCGATTGGTCGACCACCTTGAATCAATTATCCAAAAGAGGTGATACATACACAACCTAAGGCCAAATATACAAAGCAACACTCCACTAAAAAGTCTCAAGAGAAACATTGCAAACAAAAGACTTCTCCAAAAATTCATCCCAGGTGGATAAGGTCCCGCATCCAATGCAATGAAAAAGTGGAAAGGGACCTTTCGGAAACCTGCACATGTTGATCAAGTCTCAAGACTGATGAACAAATGAGTGAGAAGAAGTTACCCTAACCTTTGTTGAATAAATTGATGTCATTGATTTCAAAGGTAAGTAAGTATTCAAATATAAATGTGACTTTAATAAATACAAAAGTGGAAGTGGATTATAAATGAAGTTACATGAAATTGGATTAGAAATGAAGTTACGTAAAAGTGGAGTAAACATGAAAGTGGATTAAAAAAAAAAGGGTGAAAGTTAGAAATGAAGTTACGTAAAAGTGGGGTAAAGATAAAAGTGGATTAAAAAAGGTAGAAGTGAAATGGAGTAAAAGTGCACATGGTATTTTCACATGGATTTAAAACCCATGGTGGTATTTTACCCATGGGATGTTAAAAAGTGAATTAAAAAATAAAGGTGGGGGGCGGGGGGGGGGGATTTATTATTTATTTAATAAAAGACGTGTATTTTCAAATGAACATGACTTTTCATGTAGAGCTTATGATAAAGTATAAATGGAGAAGAGGATTGTGAGAAAAAAAGTGTGGGTGGGTGAAAATGTAATATTCTTATGCATATCATTTGAGGAGTGACAATTAAATATCAGTAAAGGAGCGATGATAAAACATTAGTGAAGATCAGATCTGGTGTTCTAGCAAATAGACTTGGCATTCTAGCAAGCAAAACTTGTAAAGGCATATCTAAGGCAGAAAAAAAAGAAGCAAGAATATCTGGTGAAAGCAGAAGGAGTGAGAACATAGCAGATATGACGAAAGCAGAAGTAACGAGAACATAGCAGATTGGTAAAGATAGAAGTAGCAAGCATACCAGTGAAGGAAATGCATATGAAGAACTTGTAAACTTGTAAGTAGGTTGGTGCCTACAAAACAAATAACCATGGGGATTGGTGTCTCCATTATGTTGGTGCCCAAAAACAACAGTAGGGATTGGTATCTCCAATAGGTTGATGCCTACAAACAACAGCGGGGATTGGTGTCTCCAGAAGGTCGGTGCCTACAAACAATAGTGGGGATTGGTGTCTCCAGTAGGTTGGTGCCTACAAACATTTTTAACCATAGGTTGGTTCCAGAAAATTTATAAAAAGAAGTTTTTCTGGTTCTCTCCCGAAAGGGTTTCCACATTAAATATTGTGTCTTCTAGTTCTTACATTTATGTGATTGCTTCATTATGGTTTATGAATGTTAAAAATAAAATGATAGCCTTATACTAATTCACCCCTCCTCTTAGTATAAGTGTGTGATCAACAACCTCCACTAACCAACCCTTCCTGGTGCAAGCACTCACACTTCATAGGGAATCCTCCAAGGGTATTGAGATTTTTGATGTGACATCTACCCCTGGTAACATGGGAAACCCCTCGCAGTCACCTCTAAGAAACCTAGGAAAAACAACTAAGAATACCAACTCGCAGTTAGCATCTGAGGGGTACAGTCGACAGTTGGGATCAAACATATGGGAAGGGTAGAAAATCACGAAGCTTTGAAAGTGATACCTCTCAAGGAGGTATGGGCACTAGAGAAACCCCCAAAATATGATCTCTCCACAATGCTCAATCAAGCCTCGGAGGGGTTATCTCCCCGAATCTTCTTTATGCGACCTTGTGTTTAACTCCCGTGTTATAGGAGGATCTCGGCTATACTTATACGACAATTGGATTTGATTCTCTTTATCTCATACTCCTATGTTTGTTTACCAGCCTTGGAGAGTTATCTCTCCAATCCTATTCCAAGGCCCTAACCCTAAACTTGTTATCGAACCCTAGAAACAAAGTCTAGTATATTTTAAGTTTAGCGTTCATTTTAGCGGTTATTTTTTACTCAAAGGATATGGAAGTGAAATTGATGTTGTTTGAGACTCTTGAAGAAATTAAACTTATAAGAACATTGGCAAAGACAACTTTACACTAATTCTTCAATGAAAAAGAGTTTCAAAAAAGAAAAATGCATGAGCAATCTTTCAAACCTTGAAATGCAATATTTTTTCTTTCTAATGCAAAATGCACAATGCAGCCTTTTGAGAAAAGAAAAAGAAGCAAACACAAAGTTGTTATTTGTTATTTTTCCTTTGAAATGCTTTCAAGATGAGAAGAAAAAAAATCATGTGCTAATATTTTTTTTCATTTTTCAAATATGAAGCAAAAGAAAGAAACCTAACAAGCAACAAGCTAGGTTTTTTTTTGTTTTCTTCTTCTTTCTACCAAAGAAAAAACTAACAAAAGATGCTAAAAGAAAGTATTTTTGTGTTTTATGTTTGAAAAATCCAAGTAAGCACAAAATAAAAGTCTCGAACTGAAATACAAACTCAAGTTTCAAAAACGACCGCAACAACGACCACAAAATCGAGATCCTGAGAACAAGACTAGTCTTAAAGTTATGCAATACAAGGGATAAAGAGGAGCCAAATAAAGATAAAAAAAAAAAAAAAAAAAATCCTTTCAATTATAAATCTATACCAACCTCCTATAGGCCAAAAAACAAATTGGGACCAAATTCCCCAGAAAAGACCCCCAAAAAATCCAAAACATGGCTAAAAAAAGGTTGAAAAACAAGCAAAAAAGTCACTTTTCTAGAGGCATACACGACTCTCTCCATTGTAGGTCACATATACAAGATCATGTACGTGCCTTTTATCACTATAGGGAAGGTATATAATCTCGTGTACGTGCCTTTGCCTTCTATAGGGCACATATACAATCCAAAGACGTAGTTGTACGCACCCTCGCCTTGTATAAAGGCATGTGTGTACACGATCTACTCTTATACAAAAGAAGCATATGCATGCATCTGTGTTCAAAGGAAACAGCGTATACACTATAAAAAATTGAAAAAAACTTCGAAAAACTAGGTCTAAGGCCCGAAACACAAAATGCACCAGAGAGATCGAAAGAAAGCCAAACAATAATGCAAACCAAAAAGCAAATCCAATAATGACTTAGAACCATAGAAGCATCAAATACCATTGTTTTTCGCTTAGTTTTATAAACCAAGACTAACTTCTGATACTACTAAGGACATAGACAACAAACCAAGAAAGCCCAGGAGGACCCTCAAAGACCAAGACACGACCTTGACCAAGCAAAAAGGCAAAAACACCTCTTTATAAGACTTGTACGCACATTTTTCCAAGGTAGGGTGTGTATGTACGCAACTTACCCTCTTATTGTTAGAATATAGAAGATGGTGTGCTCGTTTTACCATTGACGATACCTTCGTCACCCAACCATAGGCCGAAGCCTCCCTCCGAGCACCTTAACCTTGACTGAGAATTCCTCCGAAAGCAAACCCTAGGCTAGATAGCCAAACAAAGGGTAGCGCATCATTCCCTAAGGATAGCCCATCACAAAAAAACTGATCAGATAGTCCAAACCCTAGCCAAGAGATATTCAACCCAATACTGAAACTAGCTGCTACTACAGTTGCACCTGCAACCCTCCTCCAAACCTGTGCACAAGACTGCAACTGCAGTGCGCACCAACTGGGAAACTGCATTTCTGAGATGTTGTCAAATGAGAACTGGTGCCCTGTATTTATACTAGTTCTGCCAGATTTGTTGGGGCCGACTTCTCCTTCTAGGTATGTGTTTGTTCAGTATATTAATATTATTTCTGGCCGACTTCTTCTCTTGAAGGCTAATAACCTAATATAAATTATCTTCTTGAGCCAAAAAGGCTTCTAGGGTTATTAGCCAACTCATTAGGGTTTCTCTTGCTTTCCAGAGTCTTTTATTCTCGTCAGGTTCACACTTGGAGGTAAATACCTCCCGCAGCTACCATAATATTAGCACTCCCTCCTAGCTAGAGAGGTATTTACAGGTAATGGACTTGAGCACAAAAACATACCATTTACTCGGTAGCATCAATATAGTCATCTAGACTATTTCATGACTAGATCATGAGCATCACCATCACCATCAGCTGCATCAACTCTCGAAACCATACTTCATCTGAGTAATGATGTTGGATAAGTCACTCTCACCATAGAGTGATACAAGAGGAGTAAAAGTTTTGAATTGTTTTCCATCTGGAAAATCTTTGTTCATCATTCATCTGAATGATCATTATCTCTGATAAACTGCTGATAGTCTTCAAGGCAATTAGAACAAGGATAGAACACACTTGTGTCTATTCATAGTAGTACATAACTACAATCCAGTGGTTCACTACCACATCAAGTAACACACGAGTACTTGATCAACAACGTATGGTTGCGAACAGTGAAACATATTCACCACAGTATTCTTCATCTACTGTCATATAGTCTTCTTTCATGTTTTTCATTATCTCTTGGATTCATGGAGATTTCATGTTCTAGAGATTCCACTTCTTCCTTTCATCATAGGATCACGAATCTGGATGGACAACCAGGAATACTTTACAGTTTCTGAGGAAGTCTTCTTCTGCAGCTGAGTTGAACATGTGTTGTCTTTCATGGCTACTATCATGGATATATACTTTATCATCTTCAATCGATCACATGATTAGCTCCCTCCTAATCCTTGCTTCATGTAAGAGTGGATATAATCGGCTCCCTCTGTCTGATAGAGTCCATGCTTCTATCTACATTCTTATTGTCTTCTGCAATATATAATTGGCTCTCTCTGTCTAACAGAGTCCACGCTTCCGTCTTAGTTGTCGTCATAAATCTTTCTCCAATTCCTCTTGATGTCTGACTTCTAGTCTCTTCAAGATTGATTCTGATTTTGGCTTATCTTGTAATAGCTTTCACATGATAAATTTCATTCTTTCATGTGTAATGTCTAATGATAACTCTTTTCATCTTGTTTGTTCTTTTATAGGTATAGTTTTTCTTGGAACACATTATCTACCAAGAGATAGATATACAAGATATGTACAGAGACGATGCAAACAAGATATGTACAAGAAATAAGAAGAGTGTTGTTACCTTTTAGTAGAAGAAGTCTCTTCCATCCTGCTTAGTCTTCTTTGTCGGTTCCTTTTCTTCGGCAATCGATGCTTCGTATTTCTCCTTCCTTTTCTTTAGCTCGGGACACTGATTCTTGTAGTGGCTGTACTTTTGACAGTTGAAGCATTGTATTTATGAAGTGTCTTTCTCTTGATTTGGCTTCCTCCTTGAACCAAACTTCCTTTTGTTCCTAAAGTTCTTGGATCTTGCTGTGAAGACTTGATCATCGTATTTCTTTTGAGGTTTCTCTTTTGCATTGATCCTTGATTCTTCTTGAGCACATCAAGTCCAAAGTTCTTCAAATGTCGGGTATTGCTTCCTTGTGTTCATGATTGCGGCAAATGCATCCCATGTCTTGGGAAGACCATTGAGTACTATGTTCACCAATTCATTTTCTGAAGTGATCTCTTCAATAGCTTGTAGTTGATCTCTTAACTGGGATATCCTTACAAAGTATGATGTTATGATGTCGTCATCATTCATCTTCATGTCATGGAGCTCATTCTTCAAACTCGTAACTTGTCCAATGTTTCTGACTGAGAAGAGATTTGTTAGGGCATCGTACATCTTCTTCGATGAGTCAAGATGGGAGATGTAGGGTATCAAGTGGTCTTTTATGGAATCCACTATGATGCTCATGGCACTGATGTCAACATCTTTGAACTTCTCCATAGTTGCAACGTTCTACGGTTCCTTCTCTTCTTCTTCTTTAAACTCTGGCTTCACGATCTTTCCTTTCACAATATCCAGTACTTTATTCTTAGCAAGGATGAGGTCAATACTTGTCTTCCATGCTCTGAAGTTAGAGGCTCCATCTAACTTGTTCTCAGACTTCATAGAGTCCGTCATGGCTTGCTTGACTTGTCAAACCCTAGATTTGACCAAAAATCCAAACTTCACGTCTTGGCCTTCTGAGAGTACCAAGAGATGTGTTGGGCTAGGGCGCACTGATCTATCTGGAGATTAGGTCAATCTCGTCACTTAAGGTGCCTCGACAAGAGGTTTAGAGTTTATGCAACTGCTTCTGCTAGTAACCCTAGCTACAGTGCTTTTGGAAACTGCTCCTGCTAGTAACCCTAGCGGCAGTTCCTCAATGAGCTCAATATCTAGCGGCTATGTTTCCTTCCAGCGTTTTAGGCTGATTGAAGGGGTGTGGGCCCATAACCTGTTAGAATATAGAATATGGTGTGCTCATTTTATCATTGACGATACCTCCGTCACCCAACCATAGGCCGAAGCCTCCCTCTGAGCACCTTAACCTTGACTGAGAATTCCTCCGGAAGCAAACCCTAGGCTAGATAGCCAAACAAAGGGTAGCGCATCATTCCCTAAGGATAACGCATCACAAAAAAACTAATCAGATAGTCCAAACCCTAGCCAAGAGATATTCAACCCAATACTGAAACTAGTTGTTGTTACACCTGCACCTGCAACCCTCCTCCAAACCTGCGCACAAGACTGCAACCGCAGTCGCACCAACTGGGAAACTACATTTCTGAGATGTTGTCAAATGAGAACTGGTGCCCTGTATTTATACTGGTTCTGCCAGATTTGTTGGGGTCGACTTCTCCTTCTAGGTATGTGTCTGTTCAGTATATTAATATTATTTCTGGCTGACTTCTTCTCTTAAAGGCTAATAACCGAATATAAATTATCTTCTTGAGCCGACAAGGCTTCTAGGGTTATTATCCAACTCATTAGGGTTTCTCTTGCTTTCCGGAGTCTTCTATTCTCCTCAGGTTCACACGTGGAGGTAAATACCTCTCGCAGCTACCATAATATTAACACTTACAACCCGCATGTGTACATTATTGTTATTAAAGAACAACACGTACAACATCTAGAATTTCAAGAAAAAGTAAGAAAACGACTGAACTCGGGGACTGAAAATAAAGGCCTAGGTTTCTAAAAGATTGAACTCAATAGTAAAATCAAGAAGAAATCAAGAAAACCGAGGAAAAGTCATGGAAGCACCCTATACTGACCCACAAAGGAGATTAAGACCCCATTATGGTTGTTAGTTTTGCTTTCGGGGAAAGATCCTCTACAATAGTGGGTTTACTACAACAAATCCAAGACCATAAATAAAGTAAATCCCAAAGAGGACACGCAACAAATATATTATAATTGAATTCAAAGGAAATAACTAACTATTTAGAGGAGAACAAGGATTAACTCACTAAGAGTCATACGGTTGTTGTCGTTCCTGATTGTTGGAATCTCCTCGCTCTCTTTGATAGTTCCTCTACAACTTGCAAGTATCTCAAACACACAAGCCTATGCAAAAAGGTAGTTATACTAATAAATACTCGTTAGTCTGATGAAATATAATGGAATGATCAAAGAAACTAGTGTTCTACAAATCATATATGAAATAATTGCAAGTCAAACATTACAAATACAATGCTTTTCGAAGGAATGGATTTCTTATTTATGTTCAACAATTAGGTAGTTATGTTGTATACATGTCCTATGCAGCGTTTCCCTGTTGAAAGATACTTTGGGTCCTTCCACCCAAGCTCCTGCTATAAAGATCGATTTTGGCTCCAGATTCACCACAGACTCAAAGAGAATATAGACTCTTATTCAGATTGTATGGTGATCAAAAGGAAGGTTGGAAACAAGGGTTTCCAGGTCAATAGACATCAGAGGTTGGGATGTATATGGGCTTGCAGCCATGGCCGGTGTAGCCAAATGAATGTTTGAATTTTAGTGTGCAATGAATCATTACCTTTCTCCTTGAGCCAAATGCTCTATTTATGCCATCTCTAGTTGGTTGGAGATGGTTGGGTATGGGTAATTAGAGTTAGGTAACTAACCAAACTTGTAACTCAACATTTAATTAGAAAAAAATATATATATTTAAGCATTTATTAGCATGCACATGATTTTCCCTTGAGAAACCCGCGTATATCCATTCTACATAACTACCACAGTGCATACATATTCCAAAAATATGTTTTTTAGAAGGTCTCAAGGAGGTATGGGGAAGATTTGTCTACAAGTAAGATAGGTACTAGGAAAATAAGAGTATCAATACTTCAATGGTGGAAATTGACGCTATAACAGTGATAACCTTAAGGTGGAAAGGCTCCACTGACTCAACTAACTAATTAACCTAATTGTATAGTCTGTCATTTTAGGGATTAAAGTATAATCAACGATATATTCCTGCATTTTTCCCCTTTAGATCCCTATAAGGGTGTCTTGCATGTTGGTGTGGGGTTGTAAATTCCACCATAAACATAGGGTTTATTACAAGTCCTAGCTTATTTGCCTCCTTTAGGGTGAAACCCTAACCCTAAAAAACCCTTTGACTTCTCCAAGAACCCTAGCACTCTAAGGAGAAGAGTGATAAAACAATAAAGAGTACAAAGAGAGAGAGAGAGAGAGAGAGAGAGAGAACAGTTTGCTACACTCGTCACATATCTAATAAAAGTGTGTAATAAATGAATGTATGATCATCACCTCTAACATCATGTTCTTCACAAGAGAAAACCCTAGCATCTCACAAGAGTAATCCCTCTAAGAAGAATCATTATGTCTCTCTCTTCATGTCTTCTCCTAGGGTTTCCTCATGAACCCGAGCATCTTTCTCCCTACAAGGAAAATACAAAGAATAAAGTACAAATGATGATGATGATGTGAAATGACTCTCTCCTTCCTCTATTTATATGAGAGGTAAGGGAGGCATATAATATAATAGAAATCCTAATCCACTATAAGTAATACATCCAAAAGAAGAGAGTCCCACATGTGAAGCACTCCCTCTACAAGTGACACACGTTAAGATTCAAGGTGAATACATCCTACAAGAAAGGATCTAAGCTGAACAATCCTCAAGAAGGTACAATCCTCCAAAGCTCCAATGGTCCTCCTATACCATTTTCTTCTATGTGTCAACCCCACCTACTTGCTTCAACCCAAGTGTCCTCAATTCAAGCACAAGCATCTATGCAAGCAACCAAGTGTGCTCAAGACCCTACTCTAGAATTCCTAGTGCTCCTTCTCAAAACAAACCAACCCTCCATGTGATCATCATGAAGAAAGTCACTAAGATCCATAAGTCTCCAACACTCCAAAGAATAATTCCATACAAACATATGTACAAGTACTAGCAATCAACAAACAAGTCAACTACATTGTCTCTATCCATCATGAAACAACCAAGGTTCATCCATAAACCTTGCACCCCACATCACATGAAGCATCCCTAAGCATGTTATAAACACTTTTGGAGTAACTCTAAAAGCTAAAACTCCCTCTTTATGAGAAAATGGTTTTCACAAACATTTTTCTTTTCCCTCTATAACTCCACCAAACCTACCATTTGCAAATATAAACCTATTGTGGACATATAATCAAACATTAAGTCCTGGTAAGGGACAATCACCCAACCATCACACTCCTCCACCAAGGAATCATGCCTCACCTCTTCAAAACAACAAAAAGGCTCACAAATTTAAGAAGCCAATGCAACATGGTTAGCGTAACTCCTAGGAGATTTACTTTCCCTAACTGAAGATCTAGGTGCTCCTGCATGCTCCTTTTCCTCCTACAATGTATGGGTAAGCCATCTTGGGTTTCTTGCATATTGTAGTAGTAGGTGAGCTCATATCCAACCCCAATATCATCTCATGCACCCTTGAATCTGACTCATATGTGACCTCTATATAATCCTTTGGAATAGCAACATAATCACTCTCTTCAATCACTAAAGGAAAATGTTGTGAACTAGAATATCTCACATCCTCATCAAACTTCAAATATTTTCTCACCATAGTTTTCTACTATGTTGCAATATTGATCCTATAAGCTATAGAAATATCACTACATCCAACAACACAACATGCTATCACAATATCTTGAACCTCCAAAAGAATTTTGAAAACTTGTGAATCTAAAGGGACATAACTCTAGATTGTAAGCCACCTTCCTAACTCCATCATCCCACAATTCAGTATCATGGGCCAAAACTCTCAACAACCTATGATCATGCATATCTCACACATGCACCTCAAGACTTTCAAAAACTAAAGCATCAACCTCAACAAGGTCACATCCCTTTTACCATCAAGGTTAACTCCCTCTCGCTGAGAGAATCCAAGAACGCTATCATTGTACTCTTCAACACTCCCATACCTGCAACACTGGAATCAATCCTTGATCCCACAATGGATATAAACCTATCTTAATGGCATCATGCCATACATTATCTACATATGTTCATCATAACTAAAAGGTTCATCTAGATTTATGTTGGAATGTACAAGTGTCATAAGATCAATAACCAACTTATAAAGGCCACCATCTAGCATATCTCTATTAAAAGTCCTTGGACTTGCTAGACTATAATCATCGATAATGCATTTTTATCATTCAATACCAATCTACAATGATGATTTTCCAAACAAGAAACTGAAACAAGATTGTTCTTCAACCTGGGAACAAAGAAAACATCATTCAACTCAAGAACATCACATGATGGCATCCAAAAGGAAATGGAACCCAATCCTTTCACAAGATATGCAACATCATCATCCAACTCAACACACATACCTCCTCTTTCTCATGAAGCCCGCTAAACAGTTTCCTATCATAAGTCATATGTTTAGATGTTCCATTGTGCACATACCATCCAACACTTAACACGATGTTAGAAGATAAACGAGAGACCATGGAGAACACAGTCTCAAATTGGGATGATCCCTCATCCACTCCTACTACAGTACCTGTTGAAACAATGTTGGCATTCCCCTTCTTCTTCGCAGGAAACTAGCTCGCATAATTTCCCATCTAGTGACACCTTAAACATTTCACCTAACTCAAGTCTATCTTTCCTATACTCACTACTATATTTGGGGTCAAAATCTAATGTGAAATCAACAATAAAAATGTCAATTAAACATCAAATGTGAATCCCTTTAACATCACTTATACCTCAAGGTAGTGATGTCAAAAATTCAACCTTTAAACATCGAACATTGGAAAACCCACTATACTAACATGGACAAATTTCATCATATGCCCATTAAAAGTTTGTTAATCGACACCATATCAATGTTAACAACATCGATGAAGTGAGGAATTCCATATAAAAAAGGAATATAATCCACGTTCATTCGATGTATAACCAACACTCATGTTGTACCTTTAATGCCAAATTGGTGTTTCTACTCATCGAGTTAACAATGAAAATGCCACACATAAATTAAATAGTGGTCAATTAAATGATCATTATTCGATGTCAAACATTTTTGGGATAAAAATAATAATATTCAAAGCTAGTGTATTTAGAATACCTAAAGCCTAAAATTGGGTACTGTGATATGCAATGGGTAACATGAGTTCCATACCCCAAAGGTTAGAAGTACTCTTATATGGGAAGAGGAAATGGGTACTATCCATGCTATAGTATCCATTTTTAATATACAATGAACACTCCCTTCCAAGCTACTTAAATCCTTTGGCATGTTTTCCATGACTACATATTAAAACATAGTAATTTGGGGTGACTGACTAATGAAAGGTAATAAGGAGATCCTTAATGACCCCAATAGTTTATATAGATTGTGAGTCTATCGCTAGTAATGTAAAATATGGATTGTTTATGTCAAGGCCTAATGCCTTCATAATCCCAAGAAACATGTTGTTATATCGAGTCTTTATTTCCATGTCATAGCTATGTAAAAGATAGAGATGGAGTAGATCAAAATTTTATCTACAATATAGATCCAAGTGGTTTAGATGAGGTTTTAATGGATTTATACAACAAATTAAATTATTGAGGTGCTCATAAAGAATACAAAAAAATCATTCTAGCATCGGTATCATAAAGCTCTTCAATGACATTGTGTGCCTAAAAAATGAACTTTGCATTAGCATTGGCAAAATTCTATAGACAACAGTTTATAAGGATAAGAACAAGAGAATCCATGAGATGTAGAAGGGATGTTGTCGGTAACTTTACATACTAAATGTAAAGAGTAAATCGTAGAATAGTTCAAGTTATAATATTATTAAAAAATGGACTCCAATCCACTTTTGTCACCATGGAAAACCAAAGTCGGGCACATTATGAGTGGATTGGAGTGGTTATGAGCATTGGAAAACCAAGGTCGAGCACATTATGTAGAAACAAGAGGTTTTTTATTTGGATTCTAATAAAGAGAAATGATCATCATAGGTAAAACAAGCAAATATGTCTTTATTTATTTAAATTAGTCTTTGTAATGATCCATAATGAAAACCAATTTGATAATTAAAAATGCAGCTAGTCCTACTCACCTAACTACTAAGGAGATGAACCAAAGCCTTGCAAACCACACCATCGTCACCTTGATGGTCTCCATATCTTCCAACTACATTTTGTTAAAAATTGACCTCAAAAGTATGTTGTGTTCATTGAAAACAATGTAGGTTTGGAAATTACCTTCAACTTGAATTTTGGAAACTATGTAAGAATATATTGGCATAACAATTTGATACAAAACACTCAGTGTAAATGATTGATTGGCCAACATACCACATTACATTGTACTTGATCCAAATGGGTTTCAATATCCAAAATGTATGTTATTCACAACATGGGCAGGCTTTGTAGGATATGTGACCAAATTAGCTTGGAATACAAATTCAAAGCTTCCCACAAGCTTTGATACAAGTTGATTTAAAAAGGAAAGGCTCAATAGATCCAATGAAAGAGTCTCATATAACAATTCTCAAAGAAAAGTGTTTGAAGTTGAATATTTTTTTATCTTTACTTGTAGTTATTTTAGTTTCTCTAAGTTACAAACTAGGAAGGAAGGAGGTCAAACTAGTGAAAATGTAGGAAAGCCTAGCTTCAAATATACCCTATAATTGCATGAGGTTGTCCCAAAGAAACGTTATGTCCACATAAAGAAAATTGGACTAACTATAATGTAGGTCCATCCAACCAAGTCAATCCAATAACAATATCATGAGTATCAACATATGATAGGCCCACAAAAAGTGGGTAAAAAGTTTGTAAAGGGTAAGTGGTAATGCACTATATCACTCACAATTTCAATGTTGACAACAAATGTCGAGATTGTAGAACACATCATGTAGCACCACTTTGTCCTTGTTTTGAATCATCTCACAATCCATCATTGTGTAAAAAATCCCCTGCAACATAAGCCACAAATATTGATTACCACCTTATTTGATATTTATATGACAAAAAAATAGAAAATATAAAAACTCATGGTGTGGCAACTACGTTACTATCTTGGATTCTCTTGGCTTTGAGAATAATTTTTATCTATTGACGAGGCCAACCACAATAAGGTGGAAGCTCATATGGTCCCTCCTCCTCCCCCCCCCCCCCCCCCCCCCCCCCATCACTCCTATTTCCCCATACCCAATTTAATTATAAAACAATGCATCTACATGTTATAGTGGCAAAGAATCAAAATTAAAAGAAGAATATCATTTATACTAATAAAACATAATATAAAATATTATCAAATGTACTAATTATATGTCTGCTACACTATCTCCCCCTAGGTTTTTTTGTTTCAAAATGTGAATAATTCTGACATTGTCGACCTCTTTTTGATGCTCTTCTTCTCTCAATGGATGTTATTGTTGAGAACACAAAGCATTCCTCCGTGCATTCAATTGAGTAGGACCCGCATATAGAATAAAAGCAAACCATTTATAAGTCACCTTGTTCATTTTTATTTTTATTTTGTAAATAAAAGAGAAAATATGTATTACCTTAAGAACTTCAAAAAAGTACAATGATCCTTGCTTGCCACCTGTTCCGCCACAGTAGGGAAACCAGAACAGGTGGTTCGCCAAAACATTTAATAATCATGACATTTTTTTCACAGTTCATCTTGTCAGATGTCATATTACTAACATTGGACATGTCTGGTGTCATGCACCAGAGCTCATGACCGCCATGGCTGTAGCTATAGATCATAAAACTTAACAAAATTGAAAAGAGTTGAGTCTGAAAATATAAACTGAGAGAGAAGATAGAAATTTGGCAAACTCAAACATCCATCGGTGTTGTAGGTGAACATAAATTTATGTCTACAGGTTGGACAATGAGTTTTCTCTGGATCATTTGACAAGGCGTCGAAGAGGAGGTCCATGCGTCAGCTGAGAGTGCATTGATTCTGATTTTTCTCCTCTAGGATTCTCCACATATCAAATATTAATTGCAGGTGGTCTTCCGAAAGGAGATGAGGATTGGGCATAGTCTTCTCAATTTTCGCATCCAATGTCGCTTCCGCTTCAATTGTATCCATATCAAAATCCACTTCCACTTCCTCTTCTGCTTTTTCTTCCTAGTCTATCCCAGGGCTATCGTTCTTGGAAATCCAGTCTGCCAACCAACTGGGGGGGATTTGTTCCTCCACCATGCATCTTCCATGCTCCATAGGTCAGGCTTGGATCCTGGTGATGATACTAGCCTCGAGCAGGGCGTTCAAGTGTCGCTACACGGGAGGAGGAATTTCTTCTTCCACCGGGCAGCTCCCCGTGCCATACATAATTTCAAAAGGGGGGGGTGGAAAATTATGGGCATGAGGGGAGGGAGGGGGAGTCTCAGTCCAATTGTGGCCTCTTCCAGGGGAGCCAGTCGAAGGGAGGGGTTGCGAAGGATCAAGGAAGATGCGCCTCGCAACAAAACTGTAGTACAGTGGCCCCCTTTTGGGTTTACCACGCTCTCTGGGCATGATTGAAGGATAACAGTGAAGAAGGGGCAATGGAGGCGAATTCCAAGATAATGGAGTTATGCATGTGAAAAGGAGAATGAGAGAGGTGACCAGCAAAGGGAAAGAGGTGATGGGAGGAGGTTCACTGCATGAATGCACAGAAGGCTGAGAGAACCAGAGAGGCAACAGAATTTGGTGAATGATAGAATAGCTTGGATATCTTACCTTCATATCGGTCGATTGAATGTTGGTGGGGGGTGCCATGAAATCCGAACTGACATTATCCCGAGGACGAGTACCCATCGTAGAGCTCCAAAGTTGGTTCGCATGCATGTCCATTAAGTTTCTGGAGGTAGACCAGCGCACTACCATAAGTGTGATGGTAAGGCCAGTCATTCAAATGGTGCAGGGGTGAGGACGGCGGCTAGGGTTAATAACTCTCCAAGTTGCTTACGCGCCACCTTTCTTACTGATGCCAGATGTCACCCCATCTGAGGGAGTCACCTTGTTCACATTATATGAACATAAAAAATATAATTTATTATTGATGGAACATCCAATTTAGTACAATGCATTATACATATAATTACTATGATTAGTAACTAGTGTAGTAGACATTGTGGTAGGGTCAACCTCTAGTTGATCACCACCAAGGAAAATTTTGGGGGCTAAATTTCACAAATGGGCTATTTTTCCATACTTTATCCCCAAAAAATATTTTCCAATTTCCATTTTTTTTAAACGATTCGCCCAAATTATATAGGAAAAAATTATTTAACCTTAAAAATCACGAATTTTTTTATAGAAACTATATAAAATCCTTAGAAATTTGAATATTTTTACAAAAATATTGCCAAATTTTTTACAATTTGCATATTAAGGACTAATAAGATTCACTAAGGTTTCTACACTTTTCCATCTTTAGAAATTTTCTTGATCACCACCAATAGCCTCGATAATGGGTGCATCATCCATAACAACATCTTCATGCACCTGCAATAACATTTATAATTAATTTATAATCCATAAACCCTAAACCCCTTTATAATTAACCATTCAAAATATATTTCACTTATTTACCTCCTTGTTAACAATAGGATTATTCTTTGCCCTACCTTTCATTAATTCAACCAAGGCTTTATATCCACCTTTGAAAGCAAGCTTTAGATCGTCTTTAGTGGGGATATTTCCAAAGTCGGTTGACTACATATCATCACATAACACAATTTTGACTTGCATTTAAATAATAGTTGAACAATTCAGTAACAAAAGCTTTTAAATTATACTACTTACATATCTCCATTTTACTTTAACATATCCTCCAAGTCCAAGTTTGTTTTCCCCAACCTTTTCTACTCTCGCCTTCATGGCCTTCAAAGTGTCTTTAAGTCTATGAAAAGTTTGAAGTGTATGTTTATGTTATTTAGTTGATACGATTAAATGCAAAATTATAAGTTCAATGTATATTATATGATCGTTACCTTTTAAAATTTCCAGCTCTTAGCTTCATTGCCTCTTTTTTCATCTTCTTCTCCTTAGCATCCTCCACTAGTGCATCCCACTCACTTTGGGAAAATAGTGAAGGACGCTCAGCATTAAGGTAGCATAGGAGATTAGTGCAATAGGTGTCATGTGCCATCTTCAAATACTTCATTGCCATAAGATAAATGAATTTTTGGTTGAATACTTTACCAAAAGGTGCACCATGTAATTGATCAACTATTTTTTTAAATTTGCATTTTAGCATTTATAGCCAGTTTTTATTGTCGGTCCGAAAAAAAATTGAACACCTTCTCATGCAACTTGTCTTAAAACAAGTGTTCCTTGCCACTGCAATAATATATTACAATTAGACTTATAAAATCAACACAAAAATATTAATTTTCTATAAATTTAAAATAAGTTGAGGGATTTGTAATTACCATGAAGTTGTACTATGTTCAACAAGACAAGTTTTGCATCCATGTGTAAAGAAATACACATTTCCCCGGTGTTTTTGACAATTACCATTGAAGAGGGAGTTAGATCAACATTTGAATCAGGGGTATTAGGACAATGAGGAGTAGAGGTGCCAGTTGTAGTACGTGTAGTAGAGGTTGGGGCACCAGTAGTAGGTGTAGGAGTATGGAATCCAATAGTAGATGAAGCAAGAGGATGGGCACTAGAAATAGATGCAGTAGTAGAGGCATCAGGAGTAGATGAAAGTGTGCTACTCTATATGCTTGGGGCATCGTGTCTCAATAATATCTATAAAAAGAAATTTATGTCAAGTATAATTTATCAAAATTAAGAAATTGTATACAATAAAGCAATTTAGTTCATGAAATTTCAAAATTTCATATGCTATATTAATTTATCCTTGCAAGCAAGTAATCGATTTTTTGCATATTTGAAGAATATCTTTCATCAAATATGCTAGTTCCTATGCCCATCCATTGATTTTCTTTCTAATAGATGTGATAGGGTCGGGATCGTCAAAAAAATCATAATCGCCACCACGACTAGGTAAGATGGAATGCTACAAACAAATAATAGTTAATATGGATTAAAACAATCATAAACATTGACCGAAAACATATAAAATTTATATTATTGTACATTCCATGTATCAATTTTATTATCATGATCAACCTCATTATAAACACCATATGTTAATTAGATAAAACTAATGCAAATCATATTCAAACATAATATTCAATAAATAGTGTTTATAAATTTTAAAACATAATTACCTCTTCCCTTAATTCTATTCAAATTGTAATATATCAACATGCCATCTTGTAATAGTTCATTTCTAAAATTATTTTGGGAACATTTTCATAGTTCATGAAGGAATATAAAAAAAACATTAAACAGACTTAGTTATCGTAAACCCACACGCATGCAATGTTATGTTTTCATGTCTGATATGACTTGTAATGCAAATTCATTCAAAAATAAACTAAATAATACACTTTATTATAAGCATCGATGAAGTAACTTGATTGCATTCCTAAACATCGCCATTGAAACATTTACAATCAGTTTCCCCACAAGTGCACGTTATTGGCCATGGTTCTTTGTCACTTCATGACTAAGTCATTTCTTTCAGTTGAAAGGTCGAGCTAAAATGATGTCATGGGATACCTACAGTTTTCTTAGACACAATCCTTTTTATTCCTACCATTCTCCTATAGTTAGAGATAGGAAAACAAGTGTCAAGGATGTTGGTAAGAATTTGACTAGTGGACTTGACAGATTGACAATGATGAATATATTTGTGCATTAGGCATTCAAAATCATGAGTGTCATTAAACTGGTTTTTTGTTCCCATTGACCATGGTTGACAACAACAATGAGGAGATTGGTTGAATTCACATAAATATCAAAAGGAGGACAATGTTCATAATATGAATTCAATGATAATTCATTCATTGTGTCTTTCTTCTCTTCAAATTCATGATTGCAAAATGTTTTTAAGCATCACTCCATGTAGTGGAAGCAAGCCTAGTTTGGCTTTGAACTTGACTCAACTTGCAACATAAACACCAATATGTTAATCAGATAAAAGATGCATAAGATAAAACTATTGTGAATCTTATTCATACACAATCAATTGTAAAACATAATTACATATTTCCTGAATTCTATTCAAATTGTAATCAATCAATCAACTCCTTCCCTACAACTATTGGTTTTATTGTACAAACCACAACTTTATTTCCATCACACCCCTCAAAAATGCAATTATGTTTCTTGTTTAGGCTTCGAGGATGTGAATTGTTTATAAACCCTACAACATTTCAATATATATAGATTGTCCTTTATTTTGATTGGTCTCTTTCATTTGGTTATAATTTGCACAAATTCCATATCTTTTCATACTCTTTAGATACTTGACCAACCATATCTAACATTTATAGTTGTAAATTGTGGCGACATACTCTATCATTTCAGTTGGTTTGTTGTATGGAAATTTTACTCCATCCATAGAAAAGATACCCTGCCCATGTAAACTGGATGGAGCAATATGATATGTTCTCCCATTGATAAAAAATAATCAATGTCCAACTCAAGACTCGGTGTCTGGTTCTCAATTTTTCACATAATTCTCTATCTCAATGGTAGTCCTTCATCTCCATCAGTCTCATTGTCATGAGAGCACGTCCCTCCTTTGGCAAGAAAGGAATCCATGTGTTTTTTAAATTTTCTTTTGATATTACCACCTCTAGTGGATCTTGACATCTTACTTGATGTTTCCAGATATCTATGTAGTTGTCCCTACCCATGGATAATAACCAATTAACAATAATTAGTATCCCTCTCTTTTAGTTGAATTAGTATCCCTCAAATACATCCATCGCTTGGAGAATTAGTATCATAGTGAATGAATTCAATACACATACTTGATTTACATACATTTATTTCCATTTGTAAAAATATATCAAACTTTGAATTAGACAATTAGAGTTAAATATAGTGGTATCACAACTTATTGTGTCAAATTTGTGACCCATGGTAGTTAATTTCAATATATTTATGTTTTGTTTCCCTAAGTGACTATAAGAAATGAGAAGTTGAAACATATCCTTTGATATGAGAAAGATGAAGGATAACCATGTCATTTAATGTGTGGCCATTACTATGGCCTCAAGCAAGCCCAATTACTTTAGGTTAATTATTTAATTATAAATTGTGACTCACAACTTATAATCATAAAGGTGTAGCATACCCTTAGGGGTGTTATCACTTTGTAAATTCCCAGAGGTTGTTGAAAGGCAGAAGAAATTTACCAAAGGTAATCTTATCCAACCACTTCGAAATTGCGATCTATCCCTACCAGTTTCAGAGAGGGATCTCTCTGTAAGGTTTAACTTTGTTTTAAATTCAGATATTAGTCTAGTTAAAATATGTAGGACCGAGTTGTTTGTTTTTATAAAATAGCTGAAAGGTTTTACACATTCATTGGGCTATGGGGTCTGTTTTATAAAGGTAGAGATCAAAGAACAGATGTAAAGAGTCTTTTCACAGGGCAGGATAATGCAACTATTGGATTATTTAGCAATAATGTGATGGACAGCAGAAAAAGGTAAGATTTATCAGTTATAACCAAGAATCATTTAAGAATTTCTTGATTATAACATTAGAAGAAAAACACTTAGATCTTTAAAAGCCAGAAACATAGTACACAAAGGTAAATTCTGCAACTTTAACTCCTTTTAAATGATCAGATTAGAAAACAGGATAACAACTAAGAGAGATAAACATTCAACTAAGAGGATAAAAACTTCACCAACAGCTAACACGCAGGAATCCTGTGAAACGTCCCTTTATATTACTAGAAGATCTCTTGATAAAAATTACAGTGCTTACAGCTTGCTAGGGCGTAAAAATCAACCCACAATACTTCAAAGTTCGAAGTATTTATCATCAAAATTACAAATGACCCTATCATTAATGATCAAGACGTGGCGGAATCTAGATCGAACTACTTTGATAACTAGATACAAAAATGTAGGAACTCAATGATGATATGTTGGATAATCATGCTAATTTTGCGGAAAACTGTTGGTGAGTCATTCACGTAACTCTGATTGTTTTACATGCTTAGTTGGATTGTACACTTCACCCCTCATTCAATCAAATTGCACAACTCCTCCCATCTTAGTTGTCTGGGAATAGTAACTTTGAGCAGTCTTTGGTAGATTTCGTCCATTTCAGTGTATTTAGCAAAGGTCGGCTTGACCATGAAAATATATTTGATTTCATGATGTATGTTGAGATCCAGCTACAAGGTCTCCAAGAATGCCTTGCCTGTAATATTGCCCTGTATCCCCGAAAACTTGGAACTGTCTCTGGCCACAATGGCAATTTTTTGCTTGTAATCAGATAAGGTCATCAACTTATCGTTTAGAACCAGCTAACCAGGAAAACCTTTCTTCTGTAACGCCTCAATCTTGTTGAAAAATCTTTGGACCCCGATATCCATGTTCTGAGGTTTCTCCTCCAGCTGCATCATCAATCCTCTTTTGGTCAAAACTCTTTTGACTTCAAGGATAGTTTATGTTATGTCCTCAATTTTAAAGTCTTTCAGCGCTTCCTTAGTCTTTGAATTAAGAAACTTAATGATTTCATTGGCTTCAGTGGGCATTTCACCCAGTTCTCCTTTTATCTTGTCAATGGCCATCCTGCTCCTCAGCACCAGTTCATGTTGCTTGAACATGATTTGCACCATGGGCCATATTTTGTTTATGGATTTGGAGATATCTGTCCAAATATTTTCCTTAGCCTCTGATAATGTTTTTCCTCCCACGGTTTGTTTTTAAAGATGTTGTATTTCTTGCTTAATCTTTTCTGACGCTTGCCTCTCAATATTGTAGCTTGTCTAGTAGGAAGACTTAAGCTCCTGGAGGTTTTCAACCTCCTTTTTCAGTTTGTTGATCTATGTTCCTTGCAGAGTCATTTCTTCCATTGATCTTGCTAATTCTATAATTTTTTCCAGAGTTGTCAGGGGGGTTGTTGATGGGATTTTGGCAGCAGTGGTTGTTAATATCGTTGTTGTGCTGACTCCTGCGAGAGGAACAACACTCAGTCGAATGACTTCCATGGGTGTGGATTGTTATCCCCTATTTTTATGGATAACTAGGAGATCATGTCTCGAGCCCACAGGTCCTAGACATGGAGTACCGAGAGCAGGATTGACCTGAATATGGCCCTGGAGGGCCCATCCTTTTCTTCTTCCATCAGCTTTGTCTTGTCAGCAGCAGCAACATCCATCACCATTGGCTTGGTCTTGTATCAGAAGAGGTTCTTGCTCCATGAGGTAATTGGTCCAGGTATCATGGTATGTGTCACTTTTGATCATTGAAACCTTTAAATATATGCATCTGATTCCTTTTATCTCTGACAACTGCTTGGATCTTACATTAGCCCACTTGACCATGCTTAGGGAAATTGACGGGGTGCCCTAGCAAGCCCATGCCCATAGGTCTTGGTTTGCCACTGGGGGGACTTCTGAAAATCCATCATCCACTCCCATCATAGCACCACTGTTTCATCTTATCTCCCGCTCATTTATCCCATTCCCCTTGTCCGGGCATTGGGTTGACCTATTTGTAGGATTTCACCTTATCTCGTGGGAAGAAGGGGCTAAAGGCCCAGAAGGTAAAAGCAGTTGGTAAAAGATAAAAGACTAAAAATGAGACCTCAAGATGCTTCGCCCAAGGATCCCCGAGAAGGCAATAAAAGGCCTCTCAGCGAGAAACAAGAGGGACCCGAAAAATAACAAACAAGACATAGTCAAAGGATAGGGGGTCTCATCACGAGCAAGCCTATTAGGTTCATGGGTATCTAATAGTATGATATTGCCACCATCTGGTTACCATGTCAGGGCAGTGACCTTTGGTTGCATAGCCAAGGGAAAGGGGGTCTCATCACGAGCCAACCTTCTCATCTCTATGAAAGTACTTGTGGGTAACACTGTCAGCTCAGGTCACCATGCCAAGGCAGTGTCCTATGGTTAGCTCTTGAGTAAAAAGAAAAAGAGGAAGAAAAAGCAAATAAAAGAATAAATCTAAAAAAGAATAAAGACAAGAACGGGCTTGGAAAAATATGCATCCATGACAGGTGCAGCGCGCCTTCTACAAAGGCACCCACAGATAACATTATGCATCCTTGGCTCTCACTTCACCCACATGTCTAGACATCCCCTAGCCACATCACCTCACTTACGTGGCTTGGATGAAATCTTCCTGGAAACTTTCCTTTTCTTGTGGATACTAGCTAAATGGGACGTCTTGTCTTTTTCTCCAATCTTGTATTGTAGGTTTTTGTAATGTCTTTGAGCTATTGATCGATGTATCAAGGTTTTTATGCATATGTTTAATAATATTAATGATGAAATGTAATTGACATTGCTATGATCCCTGTGACTAATGAGCCCATGGAGGGAGTAGCTTTTGATGTGCAAGACCATGCCCGACGGACAGGTATCATTTGGACCGGTACACATGGGGAGATGATCAGTTCGGACCTCCATGGGGCTGAAGAGCCCACCAGATGGATGTTGAGACCCCATCAGGGGGCAGAGACAGGACGATGGTTGATCAGGGTTTTGCACTGGAGAAGAAGAGGACGTTTCATAAGAGGCACTTTGGTAGAGCCCAACCTAGGGGGATTGACCCACTTCCAGTGAAACGTGTGCCCTGGATGGCCCAGGACGTCACCTATGGGCTCATGATGTCATCTTGAGCATGTGGCAGTTTGACAGGGCAATTGGCACGTGTGGCATGATGGAGAGGCCCAAAGAGGGCTAACGTTTTGCTCTTTATTGCTGCATTTTCCCTAAAAGGGGCTAACGTCTCCCTTAGAAGGGGTGATATCTCACCTTTTGCTCAATTAGGGTTTTAAAATGAACATTTAATGTAAAATAGTATTATTTTGATATTTTGGCCTTATCGGCCTTTTTATGACCTAAAAGTTAAATTAGGTCATTGATACAGTATATATTGAGGGTTTTGACTCTCATTTCATCATCATTCATAACTCACTCATTAGTGAGGTCTGATTTTAGCGCCCTGTTGGGGTTTTTGGCTAATTTAAGAGAGGCGCACTTGTTGAAGGAAGAATTTTTTGGCATTTATGGTGTTTCTCTTGAAGGAAGGTTTTACAACTAGGGTTTGCATGGTTATTTCTTCATGAATTGTAAGTGTTTTTTCTGCTAAACTTCTTATTGAATGGTTGTAGTTTAAATTTCTTGCACATTACTTATAAATTTGTTGAATCAAAACCCTAGGTGACAAGCACAGTTAATTGGTCCTTGTCTCGTGTCCCCTGATAGAGAAATTTTCAGCCATTGAAGAAGGAAGAGAGAGCCTAGCCATAGCTACACTCTCATTTCTTCTTCTCCCTGAGCTAGTCGTACTATCCAGAGGCCAAAGAGAGTGAGACGTCCTTGGCCTAGTTCTTCTACACCAGGGTCGTACCATTCTAGGGTTTGCTAAAAAGGCCTTGTTGTAGCAACACCTTTCCTCTTCAAACCCTCATGCTTTGGTTGTCTTTGCTTTATCTTCAGCTAGTCGTTTTGCCATTTTGATCTAAAGAAGGAGGAGAGAGCACGAGGCCTTGCTTTAGCAACACCGGAGTGAGCCTCTCTCCCCTAGGGTTTCGTCTCTGAAGCCCTGCTATTGCAACACTTTAGAACCTTTCCCTCTAGTCTTTAGTCACCCTCCTTCAACTCTTGTGTCCTTCTTATTGACTCCATTAAACCCTAAGGCACTGATGTAAGACCTCCAGCGTTGAAGTAGAATTGGATCCAAACACTCTCAAACTTCTTTTAAAATTGAAACCCTAACTACACTAACCCTAACCTACTAACCCTAGAATGTTGACGTCACCCTTGGTTATGTCATCTTGATGCAACAATGTTTCATTTTATAAGCAATTGAATGGTGTTTAAAGCATTTATTGAATGAGGGATTGATTGGATATATTGATTGCTACATCATTTTGGTATTTATTGGTGGAGAGATATTATTTCATTGTTGTATTGACAAACATTGACTTCGTCAATATTTATTGTTATAATTGCTTATATGTTGAATTTAGAAGATGATCTTTGATATATGAAGTACTAACCAAGATTTGCACGTATAAGTTTCTTGTTGCTTTGTTCTGGATAGGTGCTTTTCTTGTTCTTTGGTTACTTCTTATTATTGGTTGTTTAGCTGGATCTTCTGCTCGGTGGTGACTTGTGAGGGGGGATTTACACTTTTTCCCTATCATCCTTCACCTTCTCAAAGCTCCAAGTCACCAGGGACGTCTCCCTCGGGCCTTACCACCCAGATTAGAAAGAACCATCCCATTGAGGTGACGTTGGGTGGGATTGGTTCCTGTTACGCCAATTTATCCCTTTATCTTCTGACCTATTACCATAAATACAAACTATGTGATAACATTTTGGCGTCGTTGTCGGGGAACACTGAGTCAATTATCCTCAAACGACAAATATTTTTGGTAATCCTTTCCTCAAGAGCCTTATCTTACAAGCTTACCTGGCGACTCCACTAGGGTGTTTTCCCTTTTCTTTGATAGTTTCAAGTAAACTATCTGGCAACTCCACAAACTAAAAAGAGGTTCAATGATCCTCCTTTGTCTTTCAGAAGGAAGCCTCCCAAGAACTCTCCTGTTGTCAAATCACTTTTCGGGAAGAGCCTTCCTTTAAGAATCATGTCTAGCTCTCAGACCACTACAACGAACCCAACCAACAATCAAAGACAATGGTCATCTACTCTTTTCAAACCGTTAGACATGTCATCCATACCAGACTACCCTAGGCAAATGCCACCCAAATATGAGAAGTGGTTGCCTAAATTTACCTGTACTGATGCAATCAGTACCAAAGAGCACATGAAAAACTTTTGGGCATTTTTCCAGCTTCACCCCATTAGTGATGATGTTGAAGATCTAGTCATGAAGTTGTTCTCTGCTACTCTTTATGATGCCTCAAGGCATTGGTACTTAAGCCTTCCCAATGGAAGTATAAAAACCATGGATAGACTTGAAGAGGCCTTTCTCAAAAGATGGAGTGTCAAATAAGACCCTAATATGCTCCTCACCCGACTAAACAACCTTTCCAAATATGAAAATGAGTCCATTCGGGAGTTCCACACCAGATTCGAGACTTTATTGCAAATAATTCCCGCAAGCCATCATCCGAAAGTTGACTACCTCATCCATGTTTACATCAAATCTTTCAATGGCCAACTAGGGTATCTTCTTAGAGACAAAAACCCCCAATCCATTCAAGAAGCCCAAGAGCTCGCTACTAAAATAGAGGGAAACCTCCTTTCATCCAAGATTGAGCCTTTTGCTAACCCAAGGGGGAGAATAG
>ML776657.1:862745-888249 GCA_009831015.1 Picea engelmannii | reverse complement strand
TCTTAGAGACAAAAACCCCCAATCCATTCAAGAAGCCCAAGAGCTCGCTACTAAAATAGAGGGAAACCTCCTTTCATCCAAGATTGAGCCTTTTGCTAACCCAAGGGGGAGAATAGACACTAAACCAAAGATAGTTCACAATGTTGAGCCTACATCAAATCTATGTACCAGTATCGCCAAGCTACAAGCCTCTATGGATGGTATCATAAGAAATCAAGAGGAAATGATGAACAAGATTGTCAAGTTGGAAAGATCTCAAACTCAGGCGCCCAGGGTCCCGTACAAAGGGCAATTCCAGAAAGGGGGCTAATTTTATAAATCAAAGAATGAGCATGAAGTTCCAAACACTTTGGCCCCTGCAAACGTTGTTGATGAAAATCCTTGGTGCTTGGAATGCAGCGAAGCAAATTGGGAGCATGAGTGTCCTTACAATAGTGGACATCAACAAGTCAACAACATGGATTGTTTCATGGAGTTTCCTCAGATAAATATCACAGATGCAAAACATAAGAAAGCTGTGAAAGAAGCAGCCAGATCAGCAAGGATGGCATTAATAAACAACCTGGATCAGGAATCACGAGAAAAGCTAAAGAAACAAGAATTTCAGGTGTAAAGAAGAAATAATTTGAAACAACCCGTTGTTGATCAGGCAAAGCCCCCACCCCTGGAAATGCTTCTTCCCAAGACATCCAAGGCTGGCAAGGTTGACCTGAACTTTGACTTCGAAGGGGAATTATCAAAAATGCATGTAAACGTCCCCCTGAGAGAAGCAATCAAGATCCCATCCATCAAGGAACGCTTTGACACTTTCTTTTCGGGCTCATATGAACCCATGGACCCCCCTATCATGTTGCAAGTTGATCACTTCAGGGTCCAATATGGTAAAAACCCTCCTTTCTTCATCACATTGGCAATGAACGGAAAGAACCTCAACAATTGCATGTTAGATATAGGTGTTGGTGCCAACATGATGTCACTCAAAGTCATGCGACAAGTGGGTTTGAAGGTCACATGACCTTATAGAAATGTATGTGGTTTTGAATCTAAAGCCATACCCACACACGGGGTGGTTGAGAATGTTGAAGTTTGCCTGAAGGAGTACCCATAGAAGATGGTCCACATTGACATAGTGGTAGTTGATGTCCCATATGTGTGGGGGATGTTGTTATCTAGGAAGTTTGCTGCAATGTTAGGTGGTACCCTTGATATGGACCTCAGATTCTTGCAATTGCCTTTGAAAAATGGAAAGATAGGCCATCTCCTCAATGTGCCAATAACTGGGGACCATGTGCAAGATATTACTCACCCTGTCAATAATAACAAAGCACAAAACGAGATGATACAAACTCTTCAAAAGTATTCTCCAGAAGATATGCCCTTTGCAACATAAGAGGACTTTGATCAGATCAAATGGCCCAAGAAAGAAGAATACCAACAACTCCTAGATGAATTAAAAAACAAAGAAATTGGGACGGTGAAGATATTAAAGAAACATGAAGATGACGTACAAATCCACCCGTCTCAATAGGAAGTTTTTAAAACAGAAGCCCACCACCCTCCCTCAACACAATACACCAGGGTTGTCCAAGGAATGACCAAATACAAAGTCAGAAAGTATAAGGAGGGAGACATGGTATGGATGTTGGATACCCAGAAAGGAGAGCCAACTAATGTAAAAGGAAGCACTCAGTCATGGCTCAGACCCTTCAAAGTTGGAATGGAATCAGTTAACGATTCATATTATCTATCCACTTTAGAGGGGAGAAGGCACCCATTACCTATCAGCGGGCACCTCCTCAAACCCCACCAAGGTGGGGGGACCTGATTTCATAGGTAAGTGCAGGTAAGTAGGCATTTTGTATTTGTGTATTATACCATTTGCATTTCATGTTAGTTTTCTTTCACATTTGCATTATTGATTGTTTTCTTTCAGTTCATATATATATCTATGTATGCTGGGGTGGCATTACCGCCTCATTTTTGTTACTGATGCCCCTATCGAGATTGAGCAGGTCTGCAGGTTATGCCAGATATGTTGGGGTTCTCATGCACTCTACGGTGAGCACATGTCCCCGAGTTGGAGCCAAATGTTATCCCCGATTTTTAGGGATAACTAGGAGATCATGTCTCGAGGCCCACAGGTCCTAGACATGCAGTACCAAGAGCATGATTGACCTGAGTATGGCCCTAGAGGGCCCATCCTTTTCTTCTTCCATCAGCTTTGTCTTGTCAGCAGCAGCAGCATCCATCACCATCGGCTTGGTCTTGTATCAGAAGAGGTTCTTGCTCCATGAGGTAATTGGTCCAGGTATCATGGTATGTGTCACTTTTGATCATTGAAACCTTTAAATATATGCATCTGATTCCTTTTATCTCTAACAACTGCTTGGATCTTACATTATCCCACTTGACCATGCTTGGGGAAATTGACGGGGTGCCCTAGCAAGCCCGTGCCCATAGGTCTTGGTTTGCCACTGGGGGGACTTCTGAAAATCCATTGTCGACTCCCATCATAGCACCACTGTTTTATCTTATCTCCCGCTCATTTATCCCATTCCCCTTGTTCGTGCATTGGGTTGACCTATTTGTAGAATTGCACCTTATCTCGTGGGAAGAAGGGGCTAAAGGCCCAGAAGGTAAAAGAAACTGGTAAAAGATAAAAGCCTAAAAATGAGACCTCGAGATGCTTCGCCCAGGGATCCCCGAGAAGGCAATAAAAGGCCTCTCAACAAGAAACAAAAGGGACCCAGAAAATAACAAACAAGACCTAGTTAAAGGATAGGGGGTCTCATCACGAGCAAGCCTATTAGGTTCATGGGTATCTAACAGTATGACATTGCCACCATCTGGTTACCACGCCAGGGCAGTGACCTTTGGTTGCATGGCCAAGGGAAAGGGGGTCTCATCACGAGCCAACCTTCTCATCTCTATGAAAGTACTTGTGGGTAACACTGTCAGCTCTGGTCACCATGCCAAGGTAGTGTCCTCTCGTTAGATCTTGAGTAAAAAGAAAAAGAAGAAGAAAAAGAAAATAAAAGAATAAAGCTAAAAAGGAATAAAGGCAAGAACGGGCTTGGAAAAATATACATCCATGACAGGTGCAGCTCGCCCTCTACAAAGGCACCCACAGATAACATTATGCATCCTTGGCTCTCACTTCACCCACATGTCTGGACATCCCCTAGCCACATCACCTCACTTACATGGCTTGGATGAAATCTTCCTGGAAACTTTCCTTTTCTTGTGGATACTAGCCCAATAGGACGTCTTATCTTTTTCTCCAATCTTGTATTGTAGGTTTTTGTAATGTATTTGAGCTATTGACCGATGTATCAGGGTTTTTATGCATATGTTTAATAATATTAATGATGAAATGTGATTGACATTGCTATGATCCCTGTGACTAATGAGCCCATGGAGGGCATAGCTTTTGATGTGCAGGACCATGCCCGACAGACAGGTGCCATTTGGACAGGTAAACATGGGGAGATGATCAGTTCGGACCTCCATGGGGCTGAAGAGCCCACCAGATGGATGTTGAGACCCCATCAGGGGGCAGAGACAGGACAGTGGTTGATCAGGGTTTTGCACCGGAGAAGAAGAGAATGATTCATCAGAGGCACTTTGGCATAGCCTAGCCTAGGGGTATTGACCCATGTCCAGTGAAACGTTTGCCCTGGATGGCCCAGGACGTCACCTATGGGCTCATGACGTCATCTTGAGTGTGTGGCAATTTGACAGGGCAGTTGGCACGTGTGGCATGATGGAGAGGCCCAAAGAGGGCTAACGTTTTTCCCTTTATTGTTACATTTGCCCTAAAAGGGGCTAACGTCTCCCTTAGAAGGGGTGACGTCTCACCTTTTGCTCAATTAGGGTTTTAAAATTAACATTTAATGTAAAACAATATTATTTTGGTATTTTGGCCTTGTCGGCCTTTTTATGACCTAAAAGTTAAATTAGGTCATTGATACAGTATATATCGAGGGTTTTGACTCTCATTTTATCATCATTCATCACTCACTCATTAGTGAGGTCTGATTTTAGCGCCCTGTTGGGGTTTTTGGCTGATTTAAGAGAGGCGCACTTGTTGAAGGAAGACTTTTTTGGCATTTATGGTGTTTCTCTTGAAGAAAGGTTTTACAACAAGAGTTTGCATGGTTATTTCTTCATGAATTGTAAGTGTTTTTTCTGCAAAACTTATTATTGAATGGTTGTAGTCTAAATTTCTTGCACATTACTTATAAATTTGTTGAATCAAAACCCTAGGTGACAAGCACATTTAATTGGTCCTTGTCTCATGTCCCCTGATAGAGAAATTTTCAGCCATTGAAGAAGGAAGAGAGAGCCTAGCCATAACTACACTCTACAAAGAACGGGCTTGGAAAAATATGCATCCATGACAGGTGCAGCTCGCCTTCTACAAAGGCACCCATAGATAACATTATGAATCCTTGGCTCTCACTTCACCCACATGTCTGGACATCCCCTAGCCACATCACCTCACTTACATGGCTTGGATGAAATCTTCCTGGAAACTTTCCTTTTCTTGTGGATACTAGCCCAATAGGATGTCTTATCTTTTTCTCCAATCTTGTATTGTAGGTTTTTGTAATGTCTTTGAGCTATTGACCGATGTATCAGGGTTTTTATGCATATGTTTAATAATATTAATGATGAAATGTGATTGGCATTGATATGATCCCTGTGACTAATAAGCCCATGGAGGGCATAGCTTTTGATGTGCAGGACCATGCCCGACGGATAGGACCCATTTGGACAGGTACACATGGGGAGATGATCAGTTTGGACCTCCATGGGGCTGAAGAGCCCACCAGATGGATGTTGAGACCCCATCAGGGGGCAGAGACAGGACGGTGGTTGATCAGGGTTTTTCACCGGAGAAGAAGAGAACATTTCATCAGAGGCACTTTGGCAGAGCCAAGCCTAGGGGGATTGACCCACTTCTAGTGAAACGTTTTCCTGGATGGCCCAGGATGTCACCTCTGGGCTCATGACGTCATATTGAGCGTGTGGCAGTTTGACAGGGTAGTTGGCACATGTGGCATGATGGAGAGGCCCAAAGAGGGCTAACATTTTGCTCTTTATTGTTGCATTTGCCCTAAAAGGGGCTAACGTCTCCCTTAGAAGGGGTGACATCTCACCTTTTGCTCAATTAGGGTTTTAAAATGAACATTTAATGTAAAACAATATTTTTTTGGTATTTTGGCCTTGTCGACCTTTTTATGACCTAAAAGTCAAATTAGGTCATTGATATAGTATATATTGAGGGTTTTGACTCTCATTTTATCATCATTCATCACTCACTCATTAGTGAGGTCTAATTTTAGCGCCCTATTGGGGTTTTTAGCTGATTTAAGAGAGGCGCACTTGTTGAAAGAAGACTTTTTTGGCATTTATGGTGTTTCTCTTGAAGGAAGGTTTTACAACTAGGGTTTGCATGGTTATTTCTTCATGAATTGTAAGTGTTTTTTCTGCAAAAATTCTTATTGAATGGTTGTAGTCTAAATTTCTTGCATATTACTTATAAATTTGCTAAATCAAAACCCTATGTGACAAGCACATTTAATTGGTCCTTGTCTCATGTCCCCTGATAGAGAAATTTTCAGCCATTGAAGAAGGAAGAGAGAGCCTAGCCATAGCTACACTCTCATTTCTTCTTCTCCTTGAGCTAGTTGTACTATCCAAATGCCAAAGAGAGTGAGACGTCCTTGGCCTAGTTCATCTACATCAGGGCCGTACCATTCTAGGCTTTGTTGAAAAGGCCTTGTTGTAGCAACACCTTGCCTCTTCAAACCCTAGTGCTTTGGTTGTCTTTGCTTTATATTCAGCTAACCGTTTTGCCATTATGATCTAAAGAAGGAGGAGAGAGCACGAGGCCTTGCTTTAGCAACACCGAAGTGAGCCTGTCTCCCCTAGGGTTTCGTCTCTAAAGCCCTGTTATTGCAGCACTTCAGAACCTTTCCCTCTAGTCTTTAGTCACCCTCCTTCAACTCTTGCGTCCTTCTTATTGACTCCATTAAACCCTAAGGCACTGATCTAAGACCTCCAGCGTTGAAGTAGAATTGGATCCAAACACTCTAAAAATTCTTTTAAAACTGAAACCCTAACTACACTAACCCTAACCTACTAACCCTAGAATGTTGATGTCACCCTTGGTTATTTCATCTTGATGCAACAACGTTTCATTTTATAAGCAATTGAATGGTGTTTAAAGCATTTATTGAATGAGGGATTGATTGGATATATTGATTGCTACATCATTTTGGTATTTATTGGTGGAGTGATATTATTTCATTGTTGTATTGACAAACATTGACTTCGTCAATATTTATTGTTATAATTGCTTATATGTTGAATTTAGCAGATGATCTTTGATATATGAAGTACTAACCAAGATTTGCACATATAAGTTTCTTGTTTCTTTGTTCAGGACAGGTGCTTTTCTTCTTCTTTGGTTACATCTTCGTATTGGTTGTTTAGCCGGATCTTCTGCTCGGTGGTGACTTGTGAGGGGGGATTTACGCTTTTGCCTTATCATCCTTCACCTTCTCAAAGCTCCAAGTCACCAGGGACGTCTCCCTTGGGCCTTACCACCCAGAATAGAAAGAACCATCCCATTGAGGTGACATTGGGTGGGATTGGTTCTTGTTACGCCAATTTATCCCTTTATCTTCTGACCTATTACCATAGATACAAATTGTGGGATAACATGGACTGTTCTTTCTCCTTCAAAATCCTTTCCAATTCTGCTTCCATTTCCTTTATCTGGGCATTTTTTCGCATAATTAGTTTTAGAAATTCTTCTTTGTCATCTTTTGCCTCAGCGATCTCTTTGGCTTGTGCATCCTCTGTGGGTGGCATTTTCAATTGCTTCCTTTGAGATGCAATATCAACGTTCTTTTTCTTGAGCAGTTCCTCCACTGCTTTCACATTTTAGGGATCATATCCAATCTTGAGCACCAATTCTTATAAAGATTTGATCCTGTTATCTTTTGCAAAATATGATATTTTCTCCAACTTCAACTGAGTCTAAACATTGTTCAGAGAGACCTATAGTTTTGCAGCTGAGGTAGAAACATTTTTCAAAGTTGAGAAAACCATTTCTCTCGTCTGTCTGTGTAAATCCATCTGATTAGTTGGATGTACATCTCTGGTGTTAAATTCAAGTGTTTCCCTCTTATAGTCCGATATTTCCTTAGGATGGGGTACCTGTGCCTGTAAAAATGCCATGTGCATTCTTCCTTTCTCGGTATGAAAAGATGATAGCAATCTGTGTTGCATTGTAGACGTTTGCTTCCAAAATTGAGCATATGTGTTGTTGGTTAGCATCTGATTCTTCTTTTTGATCATATCGTATTTCTCAAAAATACTCAATTTTGCACCTCCTTGATTTGGCTGGTTGACTAGTGAGGTGTCAGTCTACTTCTTGGATGAAGAAGTAGACATAATCTGCTAGTTTCTTGAGGTAAGAAGCGAATGATCTCCTTCCGTAACTTTAGTGGACGGGGATTCCTTTTCGCCAATCGTGTTAGTTGTATAAATGACTTTTGGCCTTTTGGTGTAAACCTAGAAATCCTCAGCCGAGACTTCTATTACTGAAGGGGAGATATCCTTTCTAGGTATTTTCTCCTTTGGCACATGTGGTGTGGTTGTTTGTGAGATAGTAACTGAAGAAGCTTTTTGTTGTTCAGTGTCTTCTAGGGTATTTGCTTCCCACTCTGTCTGGTTCACATACTTCTCAATTTCTGGTTTGAGTATGTGAGCATAAGGTGAGCTTTTGTTCTTAGATCTCATCTCTGTAATGATCCCACATGGATCATAGTGCCAAGTAAAATTGGTACTAAATTTCATCTCCTTTAATACTTTGTCCGCCTCTTCTCCAGCAGCTCAACTGTTGCAGATAAAAGGTCCTATTTTCCCCTTGATCCTCATCCGATGTTTCTTTTTTAGAGATACAAAATGAATATCATCTGAATTTATCATTTGGCGGATATATTCCAATGCAAATATCCGGACAGGCAAGTACTTGGGCAACTTGTATGGAGCTATCTCGCACCCATACACTCTAATCTCTGTGTGATTTTGATACAAGAACCAATCTCCAGTCTTAGCAAGATCTGAAAGGTGTAAAACTCTTTGGATCTCCTCATTTATCCTTGGCTCTGGTCTATCACTAAGCATGTTGACCACTGGGTGATAGAACAACTCAATAATCTGTTTAAAACTAAACTCTGTGGAGTTCCTTCTGAGGAGTGAAGTCCAAGATGTTACGGCTTGCGATTTTCCGTCCTGGTCCATTTTCTGCACGAGGAAGGAGAATTTATCTGGTTGATAAAACATGAGCATGGAGGCCAGTATTGAAGAATACTGGAACATGCCCTCTATGGGGAATTTGAACAGCTGCTCGTGCATGTTTTTGGCCAAGAAACCATTGTAATCGAACTAAGTGGTGACTTTTTCTCTAGCAAAGAAAATGGATAAGAAACCCAAAATAGGTTCATCTACCCATTCGTCTGAGAAATAGCCGAGCATACAACATAGTGATGAAATAATCTGGTTTCCTTTTTCTGAAAATATGGAGGAATGGTAAGGAGGATTTTTCTTCAGGAGTTGAGCATCTTGTGGGAGGAAAAGCTCGAAAATTTGTGCTCTTTAGGGAAAGGACAGGTTCTCGTATATTTTCATTAAAACTTCAATGGTGAGGAGAGAGTGGGATTCATCTCTCGATATCTACATCATTTGGTCAATGGATTCAAGTGTAATGGAGAACATAATTTTTCCGGATGATGAAACTATAGCTCTTTGGTCGGGTAGGTAATGTGCCTGACATTCGAGGGCGAATTCTGGAAAATGGTTGATTTGGGGAAAATGGTATAGAGGGAAATTGGACTCCCAGAGCCCGATCTCGTTTCTCTGATCGATGAAGGTGTCTTTAAACCATGACTGCAGTTCAGCGAGATCAAATTCACACTTGGTTTCTGAGATCAAATAATCCTTGTCGACTAACGGAATCCGGTTGAGATCGATAGGAGGTGGGAGGAATGGATTTTCCTCAACCTCTGATTTTTTAGATTTAGGCGCCATTGATTTCGATAAGTACCTGCACACTAAAACAAACGTTAGTAGGTAATGGCTATGGTTGGGAAAACAGTTGCAGAGGCGAGGAGACTGAGTTTTCTGGTGCACAAGGAGTGTGAGCAGAATGTGTATGACGAAAAACGGGTTAAAATAGAGTAAATGGGTATCCGTTGGGCACGAGGGATAGGTCAACAGAATAACGGGTATGTGGCCTGTAATAAATGGCCAATGGGTCGTTTAAAGAGTGAGGAGGCAGGCAAAGGACGTATGACATGTGCACCCGGATGATATGGAGGGTGATGATTGGGGAATAAGAGAGTAAAATATGACCTGTAATAGGTGGATGGATAAGACAGGCGAAGATGGATATTGAGATGTGACATCATGAGGTGGTGGTGGTAAGTTGGAAGGACGGTAAGCGGTAAGAGGTTTGGAGCAGAGGGAGGTCCAACGCAATGGATCAATGACACGTTGGGATGGGGCCCGCCAAGAAAACTGCCTCATTCTGGACCCCCCCCCCCCAACGTTAAAAGTAGAACGGTCGGGGCGTCCGAAATCTTATCTCAGTCGTAGATCTAGGTGCCAATAGCTCAGCTGTAGATCTATATGCAACCTTTAATCCCAGGGCGTGATTTAATATATGCGGCAAAAACCTAGGCTTAGTGCTTTTTGTGGATTTTGCGTTGCTTTTCTTGCTTTTTGTCACTATGGAGTTAGGAAAAACATTTCAAACATCCAAATCATGAATTTTCCTCAAACATCATGCATGTTTTATTGAAATAAATCCAACTAATCTATATTCTAACCTAATCACCTATCACATTTAGCCTAGATTAGACTGTTGGGCTAAGAAATTACTCTACCCTGGGGCTATTTGACCAAGGTTAGACAGTTTGATCAAATTTATTTACTAGCTAACCTAACTACTTGGCTAAGATTAAACAATTTAGCCAAGCTTATTCACTAATCCTATCAACACAAATTCAAAAGGACTTGGCCATGTTTAAACGGTATGGATCAAGTCATTTTATTGCATGGGGATTTATCCATTTTCTTTTATGCCCTCTTTTATTCTTTTTCTCATTTTTTCTTTCTTTTCTTTTTATTTATTTCTCTTCTCTTTTCTTTCTTTTTCAAATCATTTGCAGAAGGCAACATTATTTGCAAACAAAAAATACTAAAGGAACAAACTTTCAATCACGAGTTGATCCTATAAATTATAGGGTTATAACAAGGGGAATGAAAATGGATGTCCTCATCAAATTGGAGATTATTCTCTCATCTTTAAAGTATCCATTGCATGCTTCATTATTTCCTAAACATATGAATATTTTACATTCAACAACAATGAAACATAGTGGTCAATGTTTTTTCTACCTTGGGCACTAATCTAAAATGTGGCATGGAGAAGGTATGGCATTGGAATATTTCTATGATTCCAATCACATACCCATGGCACTTAAGAAAATTATACTTAAAGACTAAGACCTTAATGCTCTAGCTTTCAAAATGATGTATTAGGGTACAACTACATGTCATACTTACATTTGAATTATTCATGGCATTTCAGTACAAATTTATGATGATGAGGGCATAGTAGATCTGCATTATTAAATATGCTTACTTAGATTATATAGTTCATTAGACATGCCTACTTGGATTATATAAAAGAAAATATATCGACGTATTTTTGAATTCACTAATGCAATGACTAGATTTTTTTATGATTTTAGCATATTTTGCATTCTTGTGAGTTGTACATTTGACAGGTTGGAAACTTATGCATATACAACTATGGAAAATAGGCCAATAAAGTTAAATTTGGGTTCAATTTTATGCATGTATCTCCATTTCCTTCCCCAAATAAAGGTATATTCAATTCTCATGTATCTCCCATGTATGGAGTTTCTTTTATCCTTGACATATCAAAAGGACATGTTTATCTTGTGGTGGATTTTGATACACTCTATATCTCATTTAGTTATCATATTCATAGTTGAGGTAGGTGAGTGAGGCGAGGGAAAAAAGCGTTCAAACATATTTTTGAATTCTCTCTCATAAAGAGTAGATTTTTTTGTGTATTTTAGCATATTTTACATTAGTGCGAGCTATACATTTGACGGGTTGGAAACTTATGTATATGAAACTAAGGTACCTAAGGAGAATGTACAACTAGTGAATAATTAGTATTTGAATTATTTGCATAAACTATGATGTAAACAACATGACATAATCACTTAGGTGAATTTATAAAAGGTTATCATATGGAATGATTGGCATGGGATAAAAGAGGGAGGGCTATGCATGACAAGTGACAAGGGAGAAAACAGGTAAGAGAGAAATGTCATATAGCCAATCATCTTCCTCAGAAAATAGGTCAATAAAATTTAATTTGGATTCAAGATGATACATGTAACTCCCTTGCCTCCACCAAATAAAGGTAATCACTTCTCATGTATCTCTCTTGCATGGAATTTCCTATATCCTTGAAATATTGAAGGATAAGTTTCAACTTCTCATTTCACATGGTGGATTTTGATCCATTGTCTCTCATTTAGCTATCGTATTCATAGTTGATGTAGCTGAGTGAGACTAGGGAAAAAAAGTGTTCAAACATATTTTTGATTTCACTCTCACAAAGACTAGACTTATTTGAGGATTTTAGCAAATTTTACATTATTGTGAGATATATATTTGATGGATTCACAACCTATGCATATAAAACTAAGGAGCTTAAGGCCAATGTACAACTAGTGAATAATTAGTATATAAATTATTTTCATAAACTATGATGAAAACAACGTGATTTAATCACTTAGATGAATTGATAAAAGGTTATAATATGGAATGACTAGCATAGGATAAAAGAGTAAGAGTTGTGACATGACAAGTGATTAGGGAGAAAATAAGAAAGAGAGAAATTTCATGTACCCAATCATCTTCCTTGGAAAATAGGTCAATAAAGTTAAATTTGTGTTCAAGATGTTACATGTATCTCCCTTTCCTCCCCCAAATAAAGTTATAATCACTTCCCACGTAACTCCCTTGCATGGAGTTTCCCTTTGAAGGTATCCAATTGAATTGAGTAGGAAGCTTGAATACAATCGTGTGGTTTACATATATTCATTGCTACCATTAACAAAAAATATCTTTCAAAGGGGCATGAAATAATTATGTTCTTGAGGGTCTTGCTTTCATTTCCTAAACCACACAAAGAGGGCCACATGTTCATCTCTTTCTCAAAGAATCAGATGTCAATAGCCTTCCATGAAGAAGATAAAATACCTCTATAAAAAGCTTTGATACGAACACCATTTGACATTGGAATACTTTTCATGGCCATCGATTATGCGGCAAGCCATTCCTCTTCTTGTTGAACTATGTTTTCAACGTGGAATCATATAGGTATACAATTACATAGTGGGGAAAATATCAGAGGTCTTATATTTCTATATAATAGAGAGCTCCCATTTGAATAACCTAAATCAAGTAAAGAAACACGTGAATTTCTCAAATTTAAGTCTTATTAAATACAATAGCCCAACAAGCATTATAGTGATAGTGTCCTTTCACCACAATGTAGTCGTAGGATTGGTTACTCTTAAGATAATAGGGTTGGATTTATGTTCAAGTATGGATGGAAGAATTGTTGGAATGTTTGAACAAGAGTTTGCTTGTTATATGTTTGACAAAATGTTGTATGACATATGTTTATAGAAATGTTTAGATGAATATTTCATCCTTTGTATTTCAATAACAGTAATAAAGAGTTCTAGAGAACCTACCAAATATTTTGTGTGACAGAGGTGGTCCACATAGCTGTACAGAATGAGAAGAGGTCCAGGCATTTTCCTCTACGACTAGGGTTTTCCCTAATCGTCGCCCTCATCCTTGTCGCAACCTCGTTCAATTTGAATTCATTGTCGCCCTTGTCCCAGTTGTGTTCAAACAAAAATCGCTTGGGGAGGTGTGTTGGAAGCCAGTGTTGCTACTCATGTGCTCAGATATGTTGGGTCACTCATTTTTTTTGGTGTCACCATGGCCGCTCATATGAGAAAGTTCACAAAGAGGGTTGATTCTATCCCTAGTCTAGATTGGGAAATTCTGTGAAAAAACATAACTCTACCATTTTGACGAAGAGAGGTTTAGTCAATAAGTTTTTAGGCCTCTGGCCAAGCGCTAAGATTTTTCTAGAATGGGTTTCCGAGAATTAAAGCGAGCAAGTCCCTTCTGCTTTTTATTATGGTAAGGGTTTTTTTGTTTTCATTTTTGAAACTATTAAAGATCGGGATTTGATCTTTAGATCTAGACCACACTTCATGGGTTCCAGGGGATTATTTTTTCCCATTGGACCCTCACATTTAACCAAGATATGGAGATTTCTACAACACATGTATGGATTAGAATTCCACGCCTCCCCCTCCTTTTTTGGGGTGAATATTGTTTCAAATCCATTGGAAATAAACTAGGTCTTTATATTACTCATCATGTGCCTAAGGGAAATATTTCACATACGCCAGAATATATGTGGACATGGACTTTGTAAAGGAACTTCCAAAGGTGATTCAGCTCAACCTGGAGGGTTGGAGCCATCTTCGGGCCCTAGACTATGAACACGTTCCTTTCAAATGCAAATTTTTCCATGATTATGGAAACTTTGTCAAAAGTTTTCCCAAAGCACATAAATTTCAGCCATCACTCAATATTGACAATCAAGGTTTCAAAAGGGTTTCCAAAAAGAATAAGAAGCAACATCCCAGAGGGTCTCAGCCTGAGCATAGTCCCCAGGGTCAAATATACTCCTCCAAAAATAAATATGAAGCTTTGGAACCCCAAGATGAAGAAAAAGAGGACTTAGTTGAGGATGATGATGATACTAAAAAAAAATGCCCAGAGAGCATAATAGAGCCATCTACAAAAGAACGAAATAATCTTGAAAATTCAAGCTCCAATAACAGGATTGAAGTTCTGGAATCTCAAGAAGAGGAATTAAAATATTTGACTAAGGATGAGCCTCAACGGATTAGCAATACCAAGCCCCTGACAAAATTCCAAAAGAAAAATGCAGTTTCAACTATGGGAAACACGCCCACCTCTATAGTTTGTGCAACTACACCAACAAATAATTCAAATTCTACGCCAAAAGCCAAAACACCCATCATGGATAGGACTCCATTCAGGATCTTGGAAACTTCCCTGGATCCTGTTAGGGAGGAGGTCAATGATGGTAAGGAGGGTGAGGAAATTTCTAATTCTCCTTCCTTTACATATGTCCTGAAAATGGATACGCACCATTCCCCTCCATTAACTAGAGGCATGAATCACATAAAGAATGTCGAGTGAAAGAAGTAGAATCAAGCAACTATCAACAATCAATGACTAATTTTCTACTTTGTTAGGGGCACTTTCCGCATTGTAGTTTATTGTGTGTTGTTTTTGCATTATCCTTTGTAATAAGTTTGTAAGAATCTATTCTTGCAAACAGGAAGTGGTAAATTCTTGGAATTCTTCGTTGGGAAGAACTATATTTTTTGTAGGTGTTACCTTTGAAATATGCTCTATTTTGAGAAAAGCCAAAAACTCAGGGATTGTACTGACTGCTAGCTTCGGCGCGACACTTCTTTTTTATATATAATACAATTTCAATTCATTTAAAAAAAAATAGTAATATAGAGTTCTAAGAGTAGAATTGTTGTCTGAGAATAGCCTGGAATGAACTCTGTTATGTGTGGCATCATGTATAGGTCAATGATATTCCTAAGGGATTTTTTTAGTCGCCTATGCAATTTAAATATAAATAGTTGAGTCATTGACATGGTTGTTCCTATAAAACCTTAGTCAACCTGAATTAGAAGGATTCTATAGGATTTTCAAATTGTATTTGGGTATTGGAATGTTAGAATTTCTATAGGGTATTAGGTACCAATGTTATCTCTTATTAAGGGTGAATAATGATGTTAAATGTAATTAAAGGATTTCCCTTGTTATCCTAGAAATGTATTATGGAATATTTCTTACTTCAAGTACATAATTGTATGTTCTTGTTATTAGTTTCTAAATTGTAGTATTCCTTTCGAGTCTTGTTCAACTTAGGACACCTGCCTTTCTCAAACACTTGCCCATAAAGAGAGAAAGAAAGTATTCCTATGCGACCATTTTGGGATCCCAGTGTGTGATCAATTCTAAGGAGGTATTTATTTAGTTGGACAAACATATGTGGGTTCTGCAAGTTGGGTCTCTCAATTATGATGTGTTTATATCCTCACAAATCACCCCAATCAACAAGAGAATAAATAAGAAATCCACTTTCTACTAGTTCACAATAGTGGAAGTGGTATAGGCTTCCTTTGGAGGCATTTATCATTCTCACAACCCCTAGGATGGAAGTTTCCCCTTTCTCAGACATAGTAGGGCCCATTCTATCATTCTCATTCTCTCATTATTTTGGTTTTCAACTAAATGAAAATACAAATGTAGAGGTGTAGACTCATTGATTTAGGAGGCATTGGTCACCAATCTAGTAGTTTCCTGCTCTTCAACCTTGTCGATAGTCTCTATCTCCACTATTCGCTTGGGTTGATGATCTCTATTTCCTCTATTGGTTGGTTTACAGGTGGGGTTTGTATCCTCTATCACGAGGCCTGTGAAATGTGGGGGCCCAAGTGGGACTCTATCCTCTATCATGAAGCCAATGAAATGTGGAAGCATGGGTGGAGTCTCTATCCTCTATCATGGGTCCTATATCCTTTGTCACGGGCTTGTAAAATGTGGGGGTAAGGGTGGTGTATCCTCTAGTGTTGTGAGGCATCTGTTATGTGGGGGCATGGTAATGTTTGTGGTTTACTCCCGTGCTGCATTGACTCGTGATATATATTGTGGTTTATATTATGTATAACATGTCATGATGATGATTAACGTCCACTAAGACTAGATTTGGTCTATTGGACCTTAATAAAGGTAAGGAATTACTTGTATTGCCTTATAATTTTATTTATGTGCTCAAAACGTTTAAGAGAAGTATTATGAAATCAACATAGTTTTGAAGAGTTGAAAGGTTAGGAAGGTCGATATTGTAACAAATATTTTGAAATTGTGATATAATGTGGTTGTACATAGGACATTTGAAGATAAAGTGTTTTTCATATTCAAACTTGTTAGTGTCACAAAGATGACAAATTCTTTCTACCCATGACATTTTAGGAATTTTCCAATGCCTTGTTTCACTATGGATCTCGTGAGAGTTTGTTTTTATTTTAGCAATGTTGATTTTATTCTTTACACTAGTCAAAACAAAGAGGTACTTTTGATCTTCTAGATTGTGAGTGATCACCTCCTTATAGTATCTTAATTTTATTTTATCCTCTAATTCTTTATCACACAACAATTTCTCCTTAAATTCAGTTGTAATAATATTTTTAATACTATCATTATTCTATAGAGTGACCTCTTTCTTTATTCCTCAATGACTTAACCAATACTTGGCATCTTTATGTCAATCCTACTTGATTCGTAGGTGGTTTTGGATGAAGTTTGAATCAATCTTAGGAAACCTCTTGTCTTCCATGTTGTTTAGCTTATTCTTGTACATTAGGTACCTATCCATGGACATACTCTCAATGCAGGGAAGACTCTCTTCTATGAGGAGGATAGGATAGGGTGTATTGCCTTTAATTTTTTAGATTATAAGTTATAAAACACTTAATGGATAGAGCAATTGTTTTTGAATCAAGGTTCTCGGCCTATGTAATTTGATCCTAAGTTGAGCTCTACACATATGTTATTTTTGCTACGTTCTTTTCTATTATCTTTGGTCTCATTGGTTGCCTAATTTGTTTGCTCAATTTAGTTCCTTTTTCAACTATTTTGGACAATTCGATCGGTGGATTGGCTAAGGGGTACGATAAAGACTTGGAAATTGTTTTGTAATATTGCGATACTAGTTTTTGACGACAAGGATAGGGTCCTTCTATGTTTTCATAAAGAAATGTAAATCTTAGTATGGACACTTGGTAAGAGAACATTAGAGATCTTTTTTGTTATGTCAAGAGATCTAATCTATTTGGTTATTATTGAAATGCTTCAAAGCATACACAATGTGTAATTCAATTTCATCTCGATATAGAAGTTACAAATTTTTTTTGAGAAAAAAATAATATTGCAATTTAAAAGTTACGACAAATTATAATATTTGTCAATTACCCATTTACACTTTAGAGAAAAATATTTATCTCGGTGATCTATCGTTAAATATGTCATGCAGAAATAAAAATTTCAACCAATATTTCATTATGTTTGACCCTTATAACAACACATATTTCCACCCATTATTCAACACTAAAATCGACTTATATACCAATTGATGTATTGGCTACAATCTCCACTTCATTAATGACTTGCATTTCGTTATGAGTGTTGATTGGTATTGTTTTAGTGGAATTTTAGGTTGCCAATTGGGTTGAAATGGTTATGTATGATAAATAGGTAGAAAGTAGGCTAAGTTTTCAACTTAAATTGGTACCCATAGAATAACAATCGAAAATAAAATTGAAATTTTAGGTTCACATTGTAGTGAAAGCATAAGGCGCGAAAGGAAAAGATGATCAAGAGTTTATGGATCAAACTTGTACATACAACATTGTGAAGGACTTGAGAAACACCACTTGCAAATGTTATCCCAAGTCAAATCTTCCAAGTCAACTATGATAGAAGAGGAGATTTTGTGCCAAACCCAACGATTCCAAACCTATAACCAAATGCTTCTAGTATCCACCTTATGTAATATCCTAGTTTGACCTTGAAATGCATTGGATCATAACAACAACAACAACAACACTAATAATATAATTTTATGGTCACAACCAAGCCAAACACCAAATTGGTGTATGAGACCCCCTTGTTTGTGGGACAAGGGACCCCCTCCACACAATGATTTGACTTCTAAAGTCTATGGAGGTGTACATACCCTACCCGCCTTTGGATTTGAACATGTGACCTCCAAGGAGGAAACACATGTTCTTAACTATTATGTATAAGTTGAAAATGCATGGTTATAGTGATAGGAATAGAACCATGTGATCTCAAGCAAATGAATCTTTGTTATAAATGTTGTAAATACGCTTGTATGGATTCGTAGTGTGAATCTTAAGGCCAAGGTCCAACTTGTGAATGGAGAGGCATGTAGATGTTGTAAATGTACTTCCATGCACTGTGTAGTAGGCTTGCCATGATGCACTCAAAGGTATGCAAAATATTAATGCCCAAGTATAATATATAATGGTCCAAGATGGTTGTGGAGAGCACAAGTGAAGCTATGATTTCACAAGAGGGGAAGAGGAAATGGGGCCTATGGGAAAGTAATCCTCTAATGCCAAATAGTAGTGTAGGAACTCATATCTTTCCCATCATGCACCTTAAATAGGTGAATGTTGAAAGCATGTGGAGGTTAGTCAGGAAGTCTACCTCATGTAGTTATGAGAGCACTAACAAAGTACAATCAATGTGGGAAAGTGTGAAGAACCCTTCATTCTCATACATCATGGGAAATCATTCCATCATTCTCATACACACAATTCTCATGCCACATTATCTATTGTGACTCTTTATCCAAATAAAAAAAAATGACCAGATGAGCATTGAGATGGAGGAATTACAAACCTTCGAGAAGAGATAGAAATTGATCATTATATAATTTATCATCTATCTTAGTACTTTTTGGGTGGAAGAATTGGAGGAATTGGCTTGCAAGGCCCATTTTAGGGGCAAGGACCAGTTTGACCATTTGGGCTCTGGAACCTTCTAGAGCAAGTTTGAGGCATCAAATGACACTTTTTGGGGTCAAAACGTTGCGAGCATAGCCCATAGTCCCCTCAATGTTGTTCTACGCACTGAAAACTTTATAACGGTGTAAAAATAACATTAATTGGAGTTTATATGCAAAAGTTATGCCTCCCGCAAGTTGACCTACCATGTTGACCACCACGGTACCAAGTAGATGCCATGTTAGCCCCCATCACTCACACATGTGGGGCTAGTCACATGTGGGCTTTCAAGAAGAGTATTTAACATATCATGATAGTCATATAGAGGGTTGGAAACCCTAACACTAATTAAGGGTTGAGGCATGCAAAACCCCTAACTCGAACCTTAGACAACTATCATGCTATGTAAAACACTGGGTCGCTAGGAAGATAAGGGGTTCTATTATTTTAGTATTGTTATTGTTCCATATTTGAGTAGAGTATCTAGGAGTGGCTTATTGAAGCATCACATAGGAGGTAGTAGATTTTATAGTAGCCATTTAGGCCACAACGTCAAGGGTGATTTGATACTGAGTGACATTTTCTTTGTACTTGCATTTCTCAACTGAGAAAAAAAGAGCATAACATATGCCTCACCTTCTAGCTAGGTTTTCTCTCATATCAGGTTTCCCAAATCACATCTTGAGTTCATTTGTGTGGATGGTTTGTTCATTTGCTTGTTATTTCATTCCAGATTTCAATTATTCCCATAAATTTGAGCACTAGGCCAATAATAATAAATATGAGATCTAAGGTAATAATCTACTTAATAAAAAGTCAATTGGGTTCAACCCGAGTGGTTTGTGTTGAGGGGTGTTCCCCTCCCACCCAGGTTCAATTCCCGCAAGTGACATGTTGGGCTCTTAAATGAGTATGCTATTGTAAAAGCCTTGACTTTCTACAAAAATTGGTTTACCTTGGGTACCATCCTCGAAATGAGGGGAAGTGCTCAGTGGGTTTCCCCATGAAGTGTTCCAAGGGAAAAAAAAATCTACTTAATAAAAGATTTCAAAATATTGTAAGCTCTGTTGTGATGGACTGTTTCAGTGGAATATCCACGATAGTTTATAGATCAAATATACAAGCTATAGACAAACATACATTTTGGTCAAGTTAGGAAGCCTTCATTGATTGGTTACTGTTGCTCAGTTGATGCTCAAGAGCTAAAGTTTAACCTTTCCAGGGTTCTCCCAGAAGACAATCAATAGATTTGACTCTTTCTCCCTACATTAAAGAGCGCTAGAAGGGATGAAGATCCTCGAGGGACTATTGAGCAAAGAAAGTGAATATTTTCCTTGTGTTGTGTAGGGTAGTGGAAGAGAGTGCAATCACTTAATGAGGTACTTGGAATGTTTTGTAGAGAGTAATTTGGTTGAGCCACGAGAGCAATTGGGTTGGGTTGAGTGAATAACGAGCCTATAGATTGGTTCCTTCCCCTTGGTGACCTTATAGCCTAGCTTGGGGTTGTCATTTGCATTGGATAGCTATAGTTGGGTGGAAAATTGTTCATGCACAATGAATTGCTTGGACCGTCTTTGGATAAAAGATAATAGTTCTAATCTTTGTATATAAATTTGCAATTGAATTATATTTCATGTAATGAATTACATGTATGATGCATGTTGTGTGTGTGATTGTGCTTAATTATGAACATGGGCATTTTTTTGCCATGAAATATGTTATTCCATGCTTGAATATTCCACGATATTTTATTATTTGCACCCATGCATGCATTTGAATCATATCAAGCCTCTATTGCATGCCATTTTTGTTAGATCATGATGAAATGTTCTTTCAATGGTTGGAGTTTTAATGGGTTGTTAGTGACTACTCTTTCTATTACTGGGAGTGCAAGGATGGGGATGTTATTCTTGACCCAAAGAAATCATAAGCTAATGACTTGCCTAATGACGGAAAAATTTCATGAGCCTTCCCTGCCCCATCAAAGGATATCTAATCCAATTGACAAGGAAGAAGACACTATTACAACTCTGACTAAAGCTTATCAACAAGATGAGATACAAATTGATCTGGCCATGATGAGGGAGACTTCAATTAAAATGCACAAGAGTAATAGAAGCAAGGCCCTTATCAATTGGAACCACTCTACCCCTCGAAGATCAAGAGGAAGATGTAAAGGGGCCAAATGATTCCAAGAATCAAATAAGAAAATGACAAAAGTACACTAGTTGTAGCTCTTGTACATAGAAAGAAAGAAAGAAAGTATTTTTAACGTCCACGAGGCTAAAAATAGCCTATAGGACAAATTGTTTTTCCATCTAGCTTTTGTATTCAGCCCTTTTCATGTGAAGTTTTACAATAACCGCTCCCAGCTTCTCGACAAACTCTTCGCTGAATAGATTATCCCAAGAACTAGTTGCCATAATACCTGCATAATTTTCCCTGTTGTGTTTTAAGGCTTCACATTCTAAAATGAAATCTTTTTCTGTTTCCACTTTTCCAGAAGAGCACAAAATACATACTCTTTCCTCCCACATTTCTTTTGGCCTTTTCCAGCGCCCTGTTTCACAACGAATTTGATGAGAATTAGTCCTTAATTGAGCAATAAGAATTTTAGATCTCCAAGAAATATTGGCCCCTATGTACGCCTTTTGTTGATGGTTATGAGTGGGGTTAAACTCTTCAATGTAGTACTTCTTCTTTCTCCCTAGCTCTTTCTCCCAAGTACGTTTGTGGAACTTATCCATAACAAAAGTTTTTATCTCTTTATTGTTTGTAGGACACATGCTCAAACAAATGCCCCATTTACTAAACCATTTGTTATTTTGCTGCATCCAAGTCTTCTTTCTTTTGCACAATCTATCACTAAACACAAATTTAGGCCATCGACCCTCTTCCATTTGCTCAATTTTTTTCAAATACCTTATGACTCACACCATAACAATTGTTTCAATAGGAGCAATCCCTGTTTCACTTAACATGATAACATAAGGAACTGCACTTTTAATTTTGAATTTGTTTGTAATCAAACACTTCTGAATTTTCTCAATTTGTTTCCACTGCATCTCGGTTGTGCTGCTGGCCCACAGTTCACAACCGTAGAGAATCACCAGAATCACTAGAAGCCCAAAAAGAGTTAGAGTGGTTTTCCAGTTCCACATCTCTGTCTCTCTACACCTGTTTTGAAAAGCATAAAATGCTTTCCAATCCCCTAAAGTTCTTTTCTTTCTACAACCATCCCAACTTAAGTTTCTGTTGAAGTCAATTCCGAGGTATTTGTAGCTGCAACTTCTTCCAGAATGTTGCCTTCAAAGTAGAATTTATGCTGGTTATGATTTCTTTTGTTAGAGAAAACCACTACTTTCGTTTTACTAATATTGACTTGCATCCCCACCCTTCTACAAAAATGCTCAAGGGAACATAAGTGCTCTTGCAAACCAAGAGCCGATTTAGCAATCAATATAAGGTCATCTGCGTACAAAAGAGCCTTATAACGAACTTGCCCAAATGGATACTGTCACCCCCTTGCGAATTTAGCCACTCTTCAAGCTTGTCAATATATAACCAAAAAAGGGTAGGAGACAATGGACAACTTTGCTTGACCCTGATATCGCTTCTAAAACTTTCAGAAATGCCTGTTGAAGTTCTAATTTTGACTTTCACCTCTTCATACAGCCTATGCAGAGCTGCTCTCAAATACCTGGGAATCCCAAGTTCGTCTTCATATATTTCATCTAACGACGACTACATGCAAAGTGCATTACATTAATCATACATGCATTGTAACCATATATCCACCTCATGGTAGATCCACCAAATACAACTTCTATGACTTTCCATGCTTTAGGCATTATCCACATTAAGATTTTTGCGAATTGAGATGTTGAGTGTAACGTGAACTTCATTGAGTTGATGTTATAACATCCTCCCTCAATCATTGGTATTAAGGTAATCAAATTGGTACTAAGGTGTGAGACTTCATGCCATGTAGATTGTTTATTGACTTATGTTGGGTTGTCTATGTCATGTTACATTGCTAAAGTGATTCAGGTCAAAACTCCTATAAGACCATTCTCTCTCACCGTGGCAATTCAAGGTGGCTATGTATTCAAAGGCATACTTATCAAGATTACCAAGAAAAACATATAAACCCTCTCCTGCCACGGCTCTCATGTGACCATGCGGAAGCACTGACGGCTTCTCTGCACATTTCGCGGGAAGTTTCCAAACATTCCCAACGGCTGGATTCTGCCACAGCAGAAGAGCTCAGCGCAGAAGGAGGAGGGTTTGGTATCAAGCGTTTTGTTTATGGCAATGGCGATGGAATTGGAGTCATTGGAGAGGCCTTCGCCCATCGAGCCTCCACCCATCCGTCGCCTTGAAGAGTCTGTAGTCAATCGAATCGCAGCAGGAGAAGTTATCCAGCGCCCTTTCTCAGCCGTAAAGGAATTGGTCGAAAACGGTATCGACGCTGGCTCTACTTCCATCAGTGTTTTAATCAAAGATGGAGGTCTCAAGCTCATTCAAGTCTCTGACAATGGCCATGGTATTCGAGTAAGTAACCGAATTCTTCCTTCCGTTTTTGTTTACTCCAATGGAAATGAATACCGATTACTACTGAAATCGCTGGTGGTTTCAGTGTCGCGCTGCAAGATATGTTACTACAGTGGTATATCTCTATGTTGGGCTTTCGTTGCACATTAATTGCCCTCCCCCTTAAAGGCTTTCATTGCACATTAATTGCCGTCCCTGACCCCACCCACTGGCCCTCCCTCCTATTCTACTCTTACCATAGTGGCATATTGCTATATTGGGCTTTTGTTGTACATTGATTGCTCAACTCCACCCCACCCACCTTTCTATTCTACTCTTGTCAAATTCGTTTAAGCAGCTACTCGAGTGATCAAATTTGAAGGGCTACTCTTAATTTCAAGTTGAAGGTAGATATCATTCAATCCTTCCATGACTAAAAGTTGAAAAAGTAGTTGTACTTCAATCAACAATAGTAAACTAGGTACATACTTCAAAAAAATATTCGAAATAAAATATTGCCCTTCCAATTATTTAAAATGTTAAAATTTAGCAAACAAATAGATAGATAATTTGAAATTTCAATAGAAAATAATAATACACATACTTTGTAATTTCAAATACAACCTTTTGATGGGTTTCATATATGTTAATAATAATAAAAGTTCATAAACATTGAGCCATGTTTTTTTGAAGGAATTTCAAAGTATTAAAAATAACAACATAAAACTTTAGACACAATCACATAATCAAACATTTTTGTGGACACCCATATAAGAGAGGATGCAATCTATGTATTCATATGATCCATGAGCATTGCATCTTATATTCATATTTTGAGAATACCCCAATCTCGTTTAACCATGGGAGTCATGTTCATTCTAGGTTTCATTAGAAAATAAGAAATTGTAGTAGATCTTAAGGTCGTTGTTGAAAGGTGGTAATTCTATCAAAATACTATAAAAGCAATGAAGAGACCCTACTTGCTTTATAGGTCTCTAGGAACATGACAATCTAGCATGACTGCATCCATTGCTTATTATTTAGGCTTGGATGTCTATGATTTGGAGCTTCCCAAGATCCATACAACTACGAAACTAAAGGAAATTACACATCAAGACCACCAAGTATGTTATGTTTATCGAGGATATTGATTGTTTACTTTATCTCTCAAACCATGCAAAAATGCATGAAAGAGTGAGATGTTATAGCATAATCCCTAATGCATAAGTTTGATGATAATAAAAATTATGTTATCCTCTCCCTATCTTTCTTAAGAATCCTACCCAGCTTCACAAATGTTGTTCCAAGCATTAATGCTACAAAGAATACATCTCCTTGAACATAAGATTGGGATGAATGATGCAGGGGGAAAGAGAGCTATGGGGCATTCTTAAAATATTTGCAAAGTATCGTCACATTGATGTCAATGTTGCTAGAAACAAGAAGAAGAATGTTAAAGAGTGTGATAGATAAAGATACATACAATATGCTCATTCTAGAGAACAAATGAGTGAGGATTTGATGATGCTATAAATTGAATGAATAGAGTCACAATTCTCATTGTTGTAATCCAAATTTTAGGTTTTGTGATGTTGACAAGGTTCATTTTGTCCAAGTTCATATCTAAACTCTATGTCACACGGTTCAGGTTCGGCAATGATTAGGTTCGATTCGACTTCAAATTTTTTGATAAGGTTCAAATGAGGTTCTACATTAAGTTTGGCTATATACATTTTTCAAAACACACACACACACAACCTTAAAAAGAAATATAGCATAAAATAATAAGAAATTAACATCAATATAAGACTCATGATCATAGCAACATGTATGCAATGAAACATCATGAGATAGAGTGTAATGTCCCCATTTTGGGACATTATAACTATACAGAGTGCTATGCCTACCAGAGTAGCCAGATAGGGGTGACAGAGAGTTCGGGAGATATTGAGGGGTTTTATTAGGCCCGAATTGCATCGTTCATCATCAGGATCCATTCCGCACAACTTGGTTTTGGTTTCGTTGCATTCCGACGATTTCCGTAATTTTGAGTTATTATGGGTCATATCTTAATTAATTTCACTAAGAAGGTCATAATGGGCATATTACTTGGA
>ML776657.1:814372-835489 GCA_009831015.1 Picea engelmannii | reverse complement strand
CTCTAACCTTTATTCCATCATTTTACATCCTCTAACTCATTATTACAATTTTTACATTTTTGCCATGTTTGGACTTTAGCAATTAAAATTGTTGTTTTAGACTGACTGACACTCCGGGTGGACTAACCCATGGCTAAAGTTGTTTGACTGAGCTGAAACTTGGTCCATGGATGTAGGGGGTGCTATTCCATTTCTTTTGAGCACAAATATCCCTATCAAAAGTCCAAGGACCAAGTTTTTACAATTATTGCTCAAAAATAATCAATTAATTAAATAATTAAACCTCCAAACTTAGGGAAATTTAATTAAAAATTAATTAATTAAAAAAAACAAACTTAGACTCGACGGAATACTGCGAAACTTTCTAAGATGTCTTGCATGGTCATTTACAATGATTCCCTATAATAGTTACCAAAACATAAGCCCACTAGAATGATGTTCACCACTTTGGAGGACTTATTGCAAGTGTGAGCGGAAAACTCAAGGGAAATCAATAAGGCTGAAAAGCCCAATTGATAACCTGAGGATAAAAAACCCTCGGCGAAAGGAACTCTCCCAGTGAACCGATCCCAAGGTAACTGACCTAGACATGACTCATGCAGACCTATTACATTATTAACCCACGCAGGGGTGCGAAAATTCCAATTACAAAATAAAGTGCTGGGCCAAACACATGCCCTGTAGGACCAAAAGTCTTCGACAACATGGCATATGATGATGCATCTCTTCATGGCACATGAGTTGACCACCTGTGTTGGAGAGGCGGTCAACAGGGCTTTTTCTAGTTTACCTTCAAGGAGGAGAAGCATGTCGTAGATGTGGTCATGCATGGTCCTTGGATGTGCTGCAATATCCTAGTGGTACTGTTGGGGCGGTATGAGAAATTTTTGACTTATGAATCTGCTTAGTTTCATGGCCATGTCTTAGTTGAATTCTCGAGCCTTTTGATGCAATACTTGGATTTTCTTGAACACATCTCGATGCCCCTCGAGAAGGAAATTCATTTGTGACGAGCTCCAAGATTTTTTAATCCTAGCCCTCAAAAGCATGTTTGCATCAGAGTTAACCTGTCCCCAGACATACAAGAACACATCTTCATCAAGGTCAACCCTAAGGTCATTTGCCTTTGTGTTAGGTATATCAACCTTCTGAATACCTGCTTTTGCACCATAGCCTAGACCATAGGATTAGGGATTGCTCGTTGCTGTCTAAGGTTGACTCCTTCCATACCTCACTATTGTTACCCTGTCCTTTGTTGAAGGTGGAGAGTGAATTCAAGTGGTCAAGAAAAGTAACAAGGGCAAGGTGGGTTCCAAGGCTTTGGCTAAGAGTGCGGCCAATTTTGGGTTAGCGCCTTCCAAGTTGGCTGACACAACCATGGTCCAAAAGCTCATTGGCTCCTCTCAGGCTACTCCTCCTATGGGGGGGAAGCTGTATGGCCTAGTCTCTTCCTTTGAAGTTGGACAAATAGGCATTGTCAAAGTTGAACACGACTAAAGAAAGACCTAAGAAGAATACCCTTGATGGATGGGTGATGCATGCATTGGAAAAAGAGAATTTTTGACTTTGAATTCTTACCAAGTATTGAGTGGTATGGATGGCGAGGAGATGGATGTTTTCTTAGCTCGATCTTAATGAAAGTCACATCATGGAATGTAAGGGGTCTTATAGACCCAGTCAGGAAAACCATCATTTGTTTCAGATTTGGACATCCTGTGTTTGCAAGAAGTAAAGATGACTAGTTTCACAATAAGCATGACCTTGAACTACATTTTCCCGAGCGCTGCCATGCTTCATACCTTGCATGGGGATGGATGAGGTGGGCCGATCACTCTTATTTTTCCAAAGTTTGTGGCATGGATTATTGATAAGGGAATTGACTCGTCTAGTCGAGTCATGTGGGTTCTCCTAAATCTTGATGGCAAGGTGTTGGACCTTGCTAATCTGTATGCACCCAATGATGTAGGAGAGAGAGCTATGTTATGGGACTGGCTAGCGGAGTTCCTCCCTCTCGGAGGTAGGCTGGCTTATATCTAGAGATTTCAATAATGTGAAGCTCCAAGATGACAAAATTGGGTCAACCCTGTTTCCATGCCTCAGCGTGAGTGTATAGCCTGGAATGGCCTCAAGGCTAGAATTGGCCATACTACGAGCTCTGGGCTTTGGCCAATTTTTTATTTTAGTGTTGTGAACCCTATTCGTGGGTGCTTTAGCTTGTCTATCTATTAATCCATCTAAACTTGAGGAGGTGGTTCTATTTAGGTTGATTAGGCAAGGATGCCCCTTGGCATAGTTTGCTTGGTTCTCAGCTAAAAGAAGTTGAAGAAGGGCATCAGAAGAGCAGAGGACCTCTTTTCTGGATGCACTCACAAATGGACGTTGTGGGTGGCTTTGAAAATATAATTTTGGCTTTCTAGGTTTGACAAGCCTATGATTGAGCGGGTCCAAGATTTAGTTACAAATGGCCTTTTCCTTAAGTTGGGAGTGCCTAGCTTGGTGTCGTGGTGGAGAGATTGGAAGTGGAATTACTCTAAAGGCTTCATGATGTATACACCAACTGATGGGTATCGGTGTCTTAGCTCCAGGCCAGTCCTAGATGCCAATTAAACAAGCTTTGGAGATTAGCCTCTAAAGAGTCTACTTGGCTGTTTTAGATCCACTTGGCATTTCTTTATTGAGCCTAAGAAGGATGTATTTGCCTGGTCCTTGCTTCTGGATGGCCTTCCTCTTGGCCAGCACTTGAAGTATTTGGGAATATCACAGCCCAAGTGCCCCTTCTGCTGCAAAGATGGAACTGTCAAACACTTCTTCTGATTTTGCCCCTATGCAAAGTCAGTCTGGGAGTGGGCCTCAACCCTGTGTGGTCAGCTTTTCTCTGGCTCTGTAACCTGGATGATTATTTCTTGGTGGCCAATTTCACAAGTGTTAGCTGAATTTCGTAAGTGGTTTTATAGTTTTCTGAGCTGATCGTCCTTGGGTATATTGTCTGCCCAATCAACTTTCTATTTATTTCTTTCTTTCCACACTCATTGGACTTAAGCCACTGGTTCAAAAAACACATAAAAGGAACCTTTTATTTTTGCAGATTTTGAATGTTTTACCTGCAGATATGCAACTTTTTGTTGCAGATCTGAAGTAGATTACAACAGATTTATGAAGGGTAATTTGACATTCTAACACGTAAGTCTGCAGTTTTCTTGCTGTTCTCATGCGTTTAATGGCATAAATTTGAATACTTTCTGAAATTTCAGTGAGCATATTTTGCAGATTTGAAGCCCTTTGCAAAGTGTACTTGAGGATTTTTGGCTTTAAATCACTATAGATTCCCCCTTGAGGCTAGCAAGAACTAGCCCAAAGTGAGAGAGACTGTCTTAGGTGACATTGACACTTTCTCTAAATGTCCATTTGAGTCCTTTTGGTTCAAGTGATAACACTTCCAAGTTTCCAACCATGCTTCTGTCACTATTTCTTTTCAAAAGGGTCCTTCCTATAGGTTTAAATTTTGTTTTTTAAAGGTTAGGAATAAATGAATTCTTTCATGTTGGATATGACCTGTTCCATTAGATTGCTGAGAGCGAGTTTCTACATTTTTAATCTATATTGAAATTTTAAAATAGGAATTGCTTTGATGTTCATTCTTTTTTTGGTTAAACAATGTAGCACTGGAATTGCTGCCATCCCTTGGGGAACTCGTATCCAGGGTTCCCCAATTTTAGGGAACTTGGGTATAGGAGTGAAATGTCTCAGATTTGGCAGGAATGCCATCAGGAATGATCCTGATGTTCCCGTTGAGATCCAGGCCCATTTCGGAATGTCTACAAGATGTTCCCTGTTACCCCCCTAGGCTAGGGGTAACTAAGGAGATCATGTCTCGAGGCCCACATGTAGCAGACATGGAGTGCCGAGAGTTAGATTGACCAACAGAACCCAGAGGGCCCCTCTTTTTCACGAGCGCCTCATTGTTCATCATCAACGACAGAGCATCGTCCACCACATCGACTTGCTCCAAGAAGACAACGGGTCTTGCTCCATGAGGTAACAAGTCCGGTATCATGGTAAGTGTCATTTTAATACTTGAAGCATTTGAGCATGTTGCAAATAATCCTTTCTTGATTTTCGAACGTCTGCTTGGAATTTATACCTTTTGTCTAGCTTCACCTTGGTGAGTGACATGGTCTCCTTGTAAGTAGGTTACCCTCGGGAAAATAGTTGCTACTGGTTGGTTCTTTGAAGGGTCATCATACCATTCTCGTCCATACTTACCACCTTCCATCATTCTACCCCTCTGTTTCCTTATCTTTTGGGTTTTCAGGTTCATTGACCCAAGAAGGGATTGTACCTCATTTCATGGGAAGAAGGGGCTGATGGCTTGGAGGTAGATTGCAGCTGCTATAAAAGAATAAGAAAATGATGCTAAAAAGAAAGTGAACATAGCAAATAAGGACCATCAAAAGCCGGTCCATCTTGAGCTCTACTCATTCAGTGCTCGCCCCGGTCATAAAATGTAATGCTAAAGCTTGGAAACCCTTAAAGGGGGACCCTCAAATTTGCAAATTATAAATGGAAGTAGGGATTGGAAAGATGGCCAAAAGGGAGTTGGAAAAAGGTGGCACGCAAATATTGGGTAACTCGAGTAAGCGCACCCTCTACAAAGGCACCCATAAATGAGACAATACGAACCCTTGTATGTCAAGGACCCCACACCTAGAAGTCTTGCCCCAATCCACCTCACACTCACTACATGACTTAGATAAGTTCCTCTTGGGAAACATCCCTTGACTTGGGAATTGGCTTACCCAATAGGGCACCATGACACCCCTTCCATACCTAAACTAGGAAAAACTTATAAGGTCTTTGAGCATTTGTTTAATTTGAAAAGGGGAGTTTGATGCACATGTTTGGGTGGTTCCTGTATTAGCTATGGTTTACTTGGCATGATTCTTGTGACTTGTGAACCTTTGGAGGGTGCATATGTTTGTCTTTGTAGGACCTTGCCCAGTGAACATGTATTCGTGGGGAGATGACTTCGTTTGGACCTCCATGAGGGCTTTGGAGTCCAATGATGGATGCTAGACCCCATGTCTGGGGCACATGAGATGATGGACGTTGTACCTTGAGGATGGAGGGTGTTGCCTTTGGAGGCACCTTGGATGACTAGATGATGAGCTCCCACCATTTTCCACTTGGACGTTGGCCTTTGGAGGCCTAGATGTCACTTGCTTAGCCCATGATGTCACCCTTGGAGGGCTAGGGCTTGATGGAGATGGTTTGATGGAGGAGGACACTTGGCATGGCACTTTGGCACTAGATGGCTTGATGTATGGCCTTGGGAGGCCCAACGTTCCACCTTGCAACCTCAACGTCACCTTCCTAGAGCTCAACGTCACCCCCTTAGGGAATGACGTCACCCTTCTAGGGTTTTATCTTATGTAAAATTTGAATTTTGTAAATTAAAAGGGGCAAATTAAGAAGTAGGCTCCATTGTGAAAATATATGACTTTTCAATTGAGTCTTTTCATGGTTAGGATTTCCCATATAAATATGGCTAACCAAAGACTCTTTTTATCATCACAACTTTTCCTCACACAAGTGAGAAGTAGTTTGAAATTTTTGCCCTTTTGGAGTTATTGGTCTTGTTGCCGCCTTTATACACACTTGGGTCATGTGGAAGAAATCTTCAATCCATTCAGTGTGTCCTTGGGGGCAAGTCTCGAGTCAAGTTGCTGTTACCTGATCCTCGACTCCTCTGTCTAGGCCAACTCCTAGCGAAGCCAAGGGGTAGTCCCTAACAAAAATACTAAGGCTTGAAAGCTAGTCTACGTACGAAAAAAGGTAAATCTAGGAGTTTATTGCAAGTAAAGACAAGTATATCAAAGCAAAGCTTACACTAGCAACATATAATTTTCATTCATTCATTCATAGGATAAAAGCTTAATGAAAAGAGATATCCAATACATAAAATACTTGCACAAAATGTGATAAAGGATACAAAATATCTGCAAGTAATGAACCACAAGCTTAATTAGATAATCCCAAATACCATGAATGAAAATAAACTCTTGCACATGAAGCAAAGATATGTGTAAATAATGAGACCAATGCCTTAATGAGATCATGGGCTGCTGAATGAAACACTTGCTTTGTGATATTGCCTTTGAAAGTTTTAAAGTTCAGTTAATGAGATAAATTTTATTATGCTTGAAACTAAAAGTGCTTGAGAACCAACTAAATTAATGTGTGGCCTCTCTAGAGGCTATCTCTTTGGTTGGAAATATGCGGAGAACTTGTCGAAGCCTCAGAGGCTTCACCAACAAGTTCAATGAAGGTGCCGGAGGTCCAACACGGGGAGAACCTAGATCTCAAAGTTCCCGTCTGACTTCACACACTCCCTTCACGCGGTTTTCCTCACATTGAGATAACATCCTTTAAGATTGTCCTATTAAAACTACTCCACACTGACCAACCCCGGTTCTAATGAGTTCCCAGGATCAAGCTAGGCTTGCAAGGGTTCAGAGCATACACCGGGGAGCCGAGGGGAAGGCTTATTTTAAACAAAAATAAAATGCCGAAAGGAAACTTGCAAAAGGAAATGTTTTCTAATTACTAAATCCACATTGACCAGCCTCTTTGCAGAGGAGCTGAGGGGGTTGGTTTATTTGCCAACTTGAAATGCAAAACTGAAAATAAAAGATTGCAAAAGGAAACTAATCTATGTGTTGCTGTGATTAAGATAGATTGATTGATTTGCCTTATTATTTGATCTTTAGATAATATGAGAGCATTAAAGTAAAGAAACAAAAGACAATAACCACACACAACCACACCAATCCCCCAAAGGGGGAGAAGAAATTGGGCACTATGAGGCCCGCTTTTATTGCTTCCTATTACAATGAGAACCTTGTTCTCTTTTTTTTCTTTTTAGAGCTTTTTGGATCCTTATAGAATGGATCGAAAATGAAAGAAAATATTTACAAAGGGTTCGTTATTGGTCTTGGTCTTCAAAGGTTCAATCTTGGGTTGAGTTTTCTTCAGTTTAGCCCCGAATTCGCGAAAGTTTCCCCTTGTTTTATCATGGACCTGCTAAAAACCAGCAAACAAATTTATTAGAACTTGTTTAAAAACACTTTAAAAAGATAAAATAAAAAATGGAAAACTTAAGCCAAACTTTTCTAGAATTTTTGAATGCAAAAAGGGAAATTTTTAGGGGTTTTTTGACAAGGGAAGTAAAAGAAGCTCTTTTTTAGTTGTTTTTGTTTGCTGTCCTAAAACAGCAAACAAAAACTCCTAAATAGCAAGATCTAACAATGAGAACTAAATCGATTTTCTGCCTCAAAATCTTAAATAAAACTTGCAGAAAATGAATAAAATGCTACTTAGATCTACCTTTTAAGATGTGAAAAGATTGAAACTAGATCCAAGTCCTATGCATGCAACGATAGAGACTAAATTTAATTTTTTATATCAAACCTAGATCTATGATAACATGCAAGAAAGTAACCAAAGGAAAGGAGATAGAGAGTTTTTTGTTTGTGAATGAGAGAGCTTTCGCTTGAGCTTGGAACTCTTTTAGGCAATGGGGTCCTTTTGATGTGAGGAAGAGGGAAAGATGTTCTTCAATGATTTCTCAGACAAGTATTGGATGCAAACAAGCCCCCGAACTTCTCCAAAACTTAGATCCTGTATGCTTCACAAAGACTTGCAAATGCCTGCTAAATTTTGGTGTTACCTACACAAGAAACTCAGGTTGCATGTTAGTTTAAACAAAAACAAAACATGCAATATAAACTTCAAATGTAAATAAGCAAAAGGATTAGTATGCAAACAAACTTAATGATCCTTTCTAATTAGATAGCAATACCCTTACCATTAGCCAATAATAACAATAATCATATGCAAGCATTGAAACAACATCACCTCAAATTAGCATGACATCCATCCACACATGAGCACCAAACACCAAAGATTCGACCTCCAAAGTCTCTTATATTTCAAGTAAAATGATATTACAATGATACACAATAAGCAATTCGCCCAAGCTCCAACTAACTCTCAAGGAGGAGGGTCGACCTTGCTTTATAGCAAACTAGGTGAGGAAACCAAAGCTATGTGCATGAGCTAAGGATAAGTGCGCATGAGTTGAGTGAGGACGTGTGGGAGTGGAGGAGGGAGTCCACTTGGACACCTCTCCACTCACTAGAGTGACTCCTCTACTCAACTGAAGCCAAGACTCGAGAGAAGGGAGGAGTAGGTGGAGAGGGCGAGTCTCTCCCATTAGTAGGTGGAGAGGGCGAGTCTCTCCCATTAGGATTGATGCCCCTCTCTCCAAATCCGCCAACTAGCCAAAGGGAAGTCGAGTGGTAGCATAGGGATCACCCTTGCCAACTCACTCAATCAAATCACCAAAGACACTAGATGACTTGCCTCCATCACTTGTTGACTGAAGACAAAGGGAAAACATGTCCCCAACATGTTTCCCTATTATTAGCATGCTGATTTTTATTCATTTTTTCATGTCTTTTTCTCCTTTTGTGAGTAATAAAAATCACTTTTTTGACTCAACAAAGGGGGGATACGGGTTTAGGAGGTGCTCTGGCTTAGAAAACGACACAAACATGGCATACGACAACAACTGATGCCACTTTTATGACTTTCTTGACTTTTACAATTAAAATTACCCGTTTGTGGGAAATTTTTTATTGACTCAGAACATTAAAAAAATCCTAGGGGGGACTTAGCGCAATTTCCATATGACTCAATATAGATGACCTAGCATGGTAATATAAACATTTAGACACTAGACATTGGAATTCCATGCCAAGGCCTAACCACCGACACATACTCTAGCTTTGGAGGCGATTTGAGTGAAAAAACTTAGAAATTATAACGCCTAATTTCTTAGGCAAGAAATAATTAACAAGTGAAAAAAAAACACTCTAGAGTACATACTCGTGCTCAGGTTTTGGGTGGGCAAGTCTTTTACAGCTTCATCATGCTAATCTCATTTATTACAATGCCCCAGAGGGGATGGAAATGCGGAAAAAGTTGGTCAAAATAGACCGGTTGAACTTTTGAACATTGAATTCTGAACAATATATTGGTCAGTCTTTGGTGGCTCAACTGCAAGTCCAGCTAGTGAAACTTAGTGGATAACATGTCTCTTTGACTCATGCGCTAGCCTTTGGAGGACAAGTTTGGATATTTGACTAGTTTGGATATCCCTTTGCTGATTTTTGGAGGAATTTTCTGCAATTAGGGTTTGCTCTTGTCATTGTCTTGGTGAAGTAAGTAAATTTCTGCAATTTTCATGTTATTAATGCTTTATTGTGAATTTACTTGTTTATATTGAAGATTTATTGCTTAGTTAAAACCCTAAGAGAGGAGCATAAGGTGCTTCCTACTCTCACAAGGATAGTTTCATCCATTAATTTGTGAAGGAAATCCTACCTAATTTTAAACTCCTAAAGCCCTAAAGTGATAGCACTTTAGGAGTTTGATTCTAGACACTTGTTCTGACATTATCGAAGAACCTAAGAAGGGAAGAAAGAATTGCTAGAGCCCAAAAGTGCTTGCACTCTAGCAACCTCTTCTTGAAATCAAAGGCCCTAAAGTGCTAGCACCTTAGATTTCAAGCCCTTGCTCTTAGACATTGCTATCATCATCCTCCAGTTGCATATTTTTTGCTGTTACAAAAGACTCCATAGCCCCAAAGGCACTAGTTTACTTTCTCTCTTGTGAAGGAATTTGATCAAACAACACTCAACTCTTACTCTCTAAGACTTTCAAGTTTCTACTAATTTCTCTTACTCTAACTTAGGCTAATTCACTAATTTTAGTGCCGCTGTTGCAAAACATTGCTACAGCCATCTAATTTGCTACAATTTGCTGCATAATTCACTCTAACAACTAGCTAACATACTCAGAAATTGTTTGGAACACTTGGATATTGATCTATTGGATATGTGCTAAATTTTCCTTGTCATTTAATGCAATTCTGATCTCTCTAACTTGCTGCTGTTATAAAACTATAATTGCTGTTGTAAACTGTTGTATTGCTGCAATTTTGTATCAGCCATCGTTAACTTTCATTGTCTATGGTCTCTCGAGGTTTATATTACATATCGGTACTTGGAAATATCATATATATGTTGTAAATTGTTCTTGTTCCAGGCAGGTACCCGAAACATCCTTTTCTTCCTCAATTTCACAGACATAGACCTCTGATTAGGTGATCAAGAGAGGGGGCGGTGGGCTTGGCTAATAAACTTGCCACTTTGATCCCTTGAGGTCATCATGGAAGCCTCTCTTGTGGTGGATCTCTTCCATCATTAAAACAAGGGGCTTTCTTACTAAGGTGACAATGGTAGGATTTCCTATAGTTACGTGGATTTGGGGACTAGTGTTGGGGCTTTGGCATCAGTACAAATCCTGCGATAACAATCCCATTTGTCAAGGAACATTCCCATTGAAACGGGGCAGGTAAAGGTGACCATTGCAACCTCTGCCACTCAGAATAATCTTTGTGCTCCAACTGTGAAAGTTAGCCAACTCTGCTCATTCAAATATGCAGGCCACTAGCGAAGTTAATGAAGAGATTCATGAGGTTGTATATAGCTTCCTTTGCTTGTTGAAAGGCCATAAACAACTCCCACTGCAATGATGATCAAATTACTAATTTAGTCAAAGAATTGGCAAGGTAACCAAGATTCAAGACACAGAACGGGACTTGTATTTGTGCTAAGATTGGCATTTGCTATCTCTGGCATGAGAATGAAGGGTGAAATTTGTGAGTTCTTTGCAAACTGAACCAAATGAATATCAATTGATCTGCTTGTAAAGGAGTGACTACCACATACTGTTCTTTGCATAGTGCATATTGCCTTCCAAATTTCATCAATGTAATATTTTTTGTTAGTGTTTGAATTATTATTATGATTCTTCCAATTATTCTTTCGCCCATCTCTTAGGCATCATTGTATATGTGGAAGTTTATTTAAAATCAAATATTTTGTTCAAATAAAGGAGGAATTTATTTTTGGTGCCTTGGCAAACAACTACGAGTGTAGATTTTGTTCACCTACCAGGAGAGGAATTGAATTTTTCATTGAGGTGTATGTGTGTGTTCCCTTGCAATTAATATAAATTTTGTCAAAAAAGAAGAAGCAAAGAAATGACAAAATTCAAGAAAAAATAGTTCTACCTTATATCTGTCATTTAAAGTTTAAAGTCCCCTCTAAGACAGTCTACACTTGTGTCCTTAACCCTATCATGTATGTATCATCCTTCTGTTAGTTTTTAAAATTAGGTATTTTTGTTTATTATGTTGGATAATTTTTATATTTTTCAAAATTTTAATATTTTTTTGCCGTTCCTTTAAAATTTGGGGTGAGTTGGCAACTGTTCTGGACACCTATTCCTGCGCCCCCCCTGGGGTTCCAGAATGTCAGGCAACATAGCTGTTAAACCATTATCAAGGCTGAAACATCACAAATATTTCTAAGCTTCCAACTGCTGTGCTTAACTCATTTGGTCATTGGATCAATAATCTCCAAATAATTCATAGCAATTTTCCAGCTTTTTATTATGATTATCTTAAAATTTAGCATCATAGGTTTTTAAATGTATTAAGATTCTTCAGAGCTTATTATGACTGCAGTAATCCTTATTGACTCATGAACTCGTAAGTGAAGGTAGCATGCTCGTTGTTACCTTTATGAGGATATAGAATGCTGTTAATAATGTGCAATCCTTATTTGTGACTGCAGACAGGCTGGTCGAGTGTACTGCATTAAAAAGAGCAATTGAAGTTGTTTACTCTGCCATCTTACCAAAGGCATCAAAACCTTTTATCTATATGTCTATATTGCTTCCACCTGAACATGTGGATGTGAATGTTCATCCTACAAAAAGGGAGGTATGGTTGATGTATATACCAAGAGTCTGTTAGTTGCATTTCTCTTGAGATTTCTGTATGCATATATTTGTTGGTTTCATGTGGTTATGCTACAGAAAATCAGAAATTGCAATTTCACACTAAAGAATGAACCCTGGTATTCATTTTTTTCATGTCAATGACTTGATTACATTTTTAGCTTCATATGATCCTTGAAAAAATAAATTGTTTGGCACATGTTGCATCAAACACAAAATATTTGAACTGTTTTCCGATGCATGTAATTGTCCTTTTTTGAGGTTAACTATATAATACATTTTAATTTTAACCTGTGTGCTTTTAGGTCAGCCTTTTGAATCAGGAGAGTGTTGTGGACAACATACAGAATGCCGTTGAGGCAAAGTTGTTGCAGTCCAACACAACAAGGACATATTACATACAGGTAATCACATTGGGGAACAGTAATTGGCGTTTAGAAGATATCAAGTGCTTGTAAGCCTTCTGTACCTTTTTCTTGTATGGTGAAGGTAAAAAAATCCATTCTGCTTCAGTGCTATTTATTCGCAAATAAATAAAATGTTCTACTGGTCCTGTGTAAATGCATGCTGTAACGAGAAGCAATTAGATATCAACCCTGCCTTTGTAATGAATGTTCTTTTTAAAGGGGAATTTGAGTACAAACTGTAACAGTTGACATTATTAACATCTGTTCATGATAATTTTGTAAGTCGTGAAACTTTTACAAGGAATTTCAGAAAACAGTAGTTGCTATTGCACATAACCTACACTGATGTTGATAGAATAACCTTCCCTGTCATAAAATCTGTTGCTAGAATAGGAAACTCAGACACCATGTTGGGTCGGAATGGAAAATGGAGCATATGCCCATGTCAGTAAGCAGATAATATGCAGTCTTGATGTTTGTGTTCAGAATTGGAATTTTCGTCCATGAAAATTTAGTATTTTTTAAATGTAGACCACATTGCTGCATATCCAAGTTCTCTCTCTCTCTCTATATATATATATGTATGTATGTATGTATGTATGTATGTATGAGCATTCTGTAATTCGTATCTGTAGTTTTAATTTTGCCCAAGGCTAAGTTTATGCTGGTATGCCCTAATTCACACTGGACTTAGATAACCTTAATATTCTTCAATAATCAGATAGTTTTCCAGAGTACTAAATTCAGAATGACATGAAGATTAAAAACACAAATTGGAGATACATTCGCAAGTTGTACAATCGCATATATCAGCATATAAGGTATGACCTCATTATTGTTATCATTACAAGCTGAGTCAAACTGACTGAATCTGGTTTGACTCGGTTTGTTGGCCAGACTGGTTCAAACCAGCGGTTGACTTGGCAGTCAGAGCAAAACTGGCCACTCAGCTGAGTTTGACATGCTTATTGGGCCACCTACCTGTGGGCCCAGTCAACCTAAAAATAAAAAAATGGGAAAAAGCACCCTAAACCTAACCTTATAAACATCCCTACCCCCCCTCTCATATTGGGTCGTGGAGAGTCAGCTAGTAGCTTCCATTGCCAAAGGTGGGTGACATTGATGTTGGGCCTAGACCTTCAATGGCAGTGATACAAGAGGAAGGTACCCATACATCAGACCATGAGGGGGGTGATCCAGAGGATTCAACAGATGCTATGGCTGACGATCTTGATGATCTGGATTCTTGATAATTTTGATGCGTTATGAGTCATGACTCATGACATAGTATGCTATGTACTTATTAGATCAGTGTGATGATTTTTGGACTCTAGAGGCCATTTAGAGCCTCAATGTTTATGTATTTTCGCCAATGTTATCAGAATTGAACTGATGACTCATCCAGTTGACCCCAAAACTGGAACTGCACTGGAACCAGTAAAAAAACTGGAAAAAAAATACATAAAATATTCAAATTTTGATAAAAAGATATATCTTCATGTACATCCATGTAAATACAAACCATTAGACACCAAATATGCAAATCTTTCTCATGTATATAGCATTTTAAGGGTACAAAAAAAATACATAAAATATTCAAATTTTTATAAAAAGATATATCTTCATGTACATCCATGTAAATCCAAACCATTAGACACCAAATATGCAAAGTTTTCTCATGTATATAGCATTGTAAGGGTGAGCATGGCAAAATGACACTGAGTGCAATACGTATTTGTACCAAAATACGTTAACATTGAGGCTCTAAATGGCTTGCAGAGTCAAAAAACAATCATACTATAATCTACAATCAAATCAAACTACATAATCATCTGAACTTAGATTCTCTACATTTTCTGCATGGGTATTCTTGACATCTAGACTTGATGCCCTTAAAGGTCATGTTATCGCACAATCTATACTTGCCCAAAGCATAAAGGCAAGTAGGCCTAGATTGATGTAACACGGAGGTAACCCTATCACTGTCACCCCAATAGGGTACCTCTTTCTCTTTAGGAGGAGGAAAACCTCACTCCAAGGGAGATGTCCCAGGACCTAGCTGGTTGATGAAGGGAAAAAAGATATGGTGAAAACCCACCCCTCTCTCTAGGTCACTCAACAAAAGAAGTCACTTTGATGAAGTTTAAAAGGACAAGGGGAAATGAGAATGGGTTTGTACCTGCCCTTTACCAATGAAACAGAGAACGTTAGTAGCAACAGTTATAATCAATGACTTCTTAAACAAATTATGTGCTTCCTGAACAAATTGTTGAATTTTAATGCTTAGCTCAAGGACATGTAGTTTCTTTCAATTTAGCATGAACTTGAACCATAAAACAATGCATCAATACAATATACAATAGCTGCAGTAACCAAGATCACAAGAAGAATAACCATGCACAAGAACACAAGAAGTTATCCTGGGAAAACCCTTCTCAATCAAGGGAAAAACCCAACAATCCTTTGCTATAGAGTCAAGAGAAGATCCCCCACACCATAAACCCTAGAACACATAAGAGGGTGCTTCTATGACCTTGAAACTTGCGCCTAAGAGAAGTGCTCACTTCAGCTGTACAAGTAGCTTGAGAGAATGTTACAATGAAGTGTGTGAGAGTGATCCACAATGGGGATCTACTCTCTTATTTATACAAGTGTTAGATTTAGGGAAAAAATAGAGAAAACAATTATGCTTTTAAATTCTGTTCACTAGATCAGCACATTTAAGAAAAGGCATAAACAGATCTGAATTAAATTCTGAACATAAATAAAATTTCTGAGTGCAAAAACAAACTTTAGCTTACCTCCTGGCCAATGAAGAATGTACCTGTCACATGTGTAGATGTAGACCTCTTTAATATGCTCAGAAAATTAGTTTAAGGTTCATGGATCAAACCTCTAGGGTTTGATCTCTATCATATGGACTGAAGGACAGTTTGCCAAGGGATAGACCATAAACAAGGCTGTAGTAAAACACTTAAYTGCTGTCCAAAACTGAGACAGTAAATCCCAACAGCAATAACAATCTTCAAACTAGAGAAGGTACCAGAATAAGGGACAGTCAACCATTCAAGAAATAGGACAGAAAACCCTTCAACAAATTGGACAGCAAACCCTTCAACAGTTGGGACAGCAAACAGTAAACCACCCACAGCAAGGTAATAAACACCAGCAAGAGGAACAGCAAGTGACAGTAAGGAGAGGGAGGTCATGGTGCCCTCAGCAACATACAGTGGCGGCAGATAGAGGCCACCGCATCCTCACAAAACACAACAGCAACACACGGTGGGAGCAATGAGAGGGCCGCGACACCTACAGCAGTTAGAAGGAGGTCCACGGCTCCTCAAGGGAGAGTCCGCGGCTCTTTAGGCAGGCAATTGAGGGTTCAAGGTGAAGTCTACGGCAGTCACATCCAACTGTTAATGTTTATGCCATTATTATAGTTCTTTTCATTTCAATAGATAACAATAGCATAATACAAGATCACTAAGAAATACACAATCACAAGAGACACAACATTTATCCCGGGAAACCCTCTAGGGGAAGAAAACCCAGCAAAACTTCCTTATTATAGATAGCCAATACAATGCCAAGAGATAACTCAAACTAATACAGAAGATCCTCTCCCAAAAGATGTGCCACTCTCTCTCCTTCTTCTCCAACTGCAGTTCCGAAACTTGTCTCTCAATGAGCAAGTGAGGTGTGTGTCTAAGTGAGGCGCTAGCCTCCTTATTTATACAAAACTGGCACGTGTGAAGTGTCTCTTCACTGGCAGGGCCGACTTCTCAAACTGGGTGGTTATAACCACCTTTATTATATTTCGGGGCCTCTTGATATATTTTGGGGCCGACTTCTTCTTTTGCCTTTTACAATTACGTTATGACCAATCCACAAAAGGGGATTTGGTCCTTATACAATAGCCGACATGATCAATCCACAAAGGGGATTGATCCATTGAATAATATATCAAATAATAATAAGAATACACTTTGCAGTTACATTATTTCAACACCAACAAAGAGAGGTCCGATATCTCTATACCAGCAGCAGGCAAAACAGATGAAGCTCCCAGCCAATGAGTGTCAAAAATTACCTTAGATCAGAAAAGAGAAACCACTAGAGGGGCCGCACCATCACCAAGGAAAGACAAACTGAGGTAGCCGCAACAAATAGAAGAGTGAGGAGTGAGTGAGTGTGAAAATGCTAGAGGGGAGGGTTCCTTTTATAGCTAGGGAGAGGGGTTAGGGCTATTATAAAAATAATTAAATAATGAGAATTTAATTAATATAAATATTAATTAAATGTCAATTAAATTAAAGTAAATTATAAAACCCCCCCATCACATAAACAAGAGGGAAAGCAAGACAACAAGCAAAGGGGGAACTTTAAGACAAAGTCAAGGGGGTCCACAATGGCAAAACATGTCGACATGAGTCTCATAATGACTTATAAACTTTTATCATCACTGCATAAGAGGGCACATCAACAATGTGGTCATGTCCATCTTCTTAGCCACTCTTAGGTCTCATGGACCATCCCGGGAGAGAGGAAGAGGATCACACATCATCACATCTTGGTATTTCACCAAGATCTACCTGGTCCAAGACCAGGTTGCCCCATAACACATTTGGGGGCCCTAGAACACATCTAGGGCCTTATCCACCAAGGTACAAGACCAAGGATCAACCCATGCATTAAGCAAGGGTTCCCTGGAACATATCCAGGGGCTCTAGAACACATCTAGGGACTTATATCAACCACCAAGGAACACATCCAAGGATCAATCCAAGCAACGGGCAAGGATTCTCTGGAACACATCCAAGGGCCCTAGAACACATCTAGGGACTCACTGCTTCCTCCTAGACCAAGAACTCCAGTCATATACTGGGGGCCCTCACTAGGGTCTTTTGCCATGGCTCTCACTGCTTGGTCTCATACCAAGAAACCCCAGGAGTGTATTGGGGGCCCTAGTCCTTAACTAGGGTCTTATGCCATCCTCTCGGAGAATGGCTCTTGCAGCTGAACTAATTTCAACACTCCCTCTTAGCAAGAGAGGCATTCTCAGCAACACCAAGCTTGTCTCGAAAGTAAACAAACTTTGTCAAGGACAGTGGCTTGGTCAAAATATCTGCAGTTTGTTTTGCCGTCGGAACATACTTAATACTAAGAATGTTCTTCTGCACCATGTCTCGAACATAGTGGTATCTCATCTCAATGTGTTTCGATCTGTCATGAAACACCGGATTCTCAGAGAGCTTTATACAACTCTGGTTATCACAGTGGATGACTGTGGGTTCCGGCTCAACACTGAACAAATCTGAAAGTAGCTTTCTGAGCCACACTACTTCTTTGCTAGCAACACTTGCAGCAATGTACTCTGCTTCTGTAGTGCTCTGGGCTATGTAGCCTTGTTTCCTGCTGGACCAGGAGATCATAGCTGAACCCAAATTGAAACAATATTCGAAAGTACTCTTCAGATCCACTTTACTGCCCATCCAATCTGAATCTGTATATCCATGAAGCATTATACCTCCCCTGGAAGTGTATCTAAGCCCATAGGCTATAGTCCCCTGAACATATATGAGAATATGTTTAATAGCAACCATATGAATATGCTTCGGTTCACACATGAACTGGCTAAGGGCATTCACTGCATAACAAATGTCCGGTCTGGTATGTACAAGATACATCAAGGATACAATGATCTGACGATATATGGAGGGGTCTTCTGGATCTGAACATGGTTTCTGCCACACCTCTAAGCCCATAAAATAATGCATAAGACCCGAGTCTTTCATTTCAAATTCTGCTGAAAGCTCCCTCTTAGTCAGAGCTATCAAATTTTCCTCTCCTGTAAGGAACAAATCATCCACATATAATACTAAGATAACATGATGATTTTGTACAATCTTTATATAAAGATTGGGATATGCTGTGCTCTTGGTGAACCCAAGACTCTGTAGAAAACTGTCAATTATTCCATACCAAGCTCTTAGAGCTTGCTTCAAATCATACAAGGCTTTCTTGCTTTCTCTGAAGGTGCCTTTAGGTGTTGCATGCTTTTCTGCTTCCTTTAGAATTTCTCGACACCAAGCTGGCTTCCTTTTAACATGAGGTTTCTCTAAGGGAAACTCGATAGTATCCCTTGGGGAATCTACTGAAGGCTCTATGGTCTCCTCCCTCTGCACATCTGGAAGAGGTGAAACTGAAGGTTTTGGAGATGGAGCTTCTTGCTCCTTTGTATCACATGGAAGTTCTCTAGAATGACGAAAAGCTGCTTCTTCATGAAAAGTCATGTCTCTGCCGACCTTAATGAACTTTTGACCTAGGACATAAATTTTGCAAGCCTTTGAGGTTTCACTGTATTCCACAAAATTTCCTTTCTTTCCGGAGGGCTCTAAGTTAGTCCTCTTTTCTTTTGGAATATGAATATAGACTAGACTGCCAAAGATTCTCAAATGATCAACTGAGGGATTTATACCGGAGAAGACTTCTTCTGGAGTTTTCTCTTCAAGGGCTTTATGAGGACACCTATTCTGAATGTAGACTGCAATGCTTGCAGCTTCGGCCCAAAGAGATAAAAGTAGATTTTGATCATACATCATGACTCTGGCTGCTTCACAGATCGTTTTGTTCTTTCTTTCTGCAACCCCATTCTGCTGGGGATTATAAGGCACAGTCAGCTCCCTCTTAACTCCAAAAGCCCGACAAAGTTCATCATACTTGTAGGAGTCAAATTCTTTTCCATTGTCGGTTCTGAAAACACGGATGTGTCTACCTGTCTGATTCTCAACAAGATTCTTCAAATCTTGAAATTTGCTGAAAGATTCATCTTTAGTCTTTAAAAAACAAATCCAAGTTTTACGAGAACAATCATCAACAAAAATGATATAGTAGAGACAACCGTTCATTGATGGAGCAGTCATAGGTTCACAAAGATCATAATGAATAAGATCTAAAATGCCACTAGTTTTTCTATTGCTATGAGGGTAAGCTTTCTTTGTATTTTACTGAGAGCACAGCCTCTACAAACACTATCATGCTCAAATGAAAACACTTGCATACTTGTTACCATCTTTTGCAAACCTGAGAGTGTATTGTAGTTGAGATGTCCAAGCCTTTTGTGCCAGAGATCGCAGGGGTTTATCATCTCGTGAGCTAATGCTTGAAAAACTTGACCTGTGATTTTGTAAAGTCCACTCTCACGAGTTCCGATAGTCATGGCAGAGCTCAAATCTCCATTTGAGGGCAACATGAGAGCCTTCCCTTTGGTGAAGGCTATTGAGTATCCTTCGCTTTCTAACACTGCAACTGAGATGAGATTTTTCTTTAATCCAGGAACATAAAAAATTTCATCAATATGAAATACATTACCTGATTGAAGCTGAAATGAAGCAGATCCAAACCCTTTTATGTCATATGTGCTATCATCACCCAATTCTACCTTTACATTGAACTTCTTATCACGATAGTTTACAAGATTCTATTTGAATCCTGTCATGTGTTTGGAGGCCCCGCTGTCCATTAACTAAACATCCTTCGACTTGGTTATAGTGCCAGAGAGGGTTGAGATGAGATAATATTCTTGGTGTTGATCTTGTTCTTTGGTGGCATCCTTGGTTCTTCTTCTTTGAGGCTCTGCTTCTTCAGTGGCAACTGAGGCATGGAGCCTACCTTTTCTTTTCTGCTGTGAGGGAGGGTTCCTGCAATCTTTTGCACAATGTCCTAGCCTATTACAGTTAAAGCATCTTACTTTAGATAAATGAGGATGAAGATGAGATAGCTTACCTTATGGTTTCTTACCTTTGCTTTTGGGCTGAGGAAACTTCTTCCATCTCTTGGCTTTAGCTGAAAGGGCATGATCTCTTACAGTTGAGTGCTCATTTCTACTTTTGAGTCTTCCTTCTTCTTCTAAGAAATCATGCCACAATCTCTCGAAGTTAGGTTGAGCTTCTCTTCCGTTGACTGAAGCGAGAAAGATTCCCCATGACTCAGGGAGTCCATCAACTGCAGTTTGTACAAGGTCATCATCATCCACAACAGCTCCTATTGTTGTAAGTTGATCTCTGGTTTGAGCAATCTTGGAGAAGAAAACATCGACGGTTTTGTCCTTTTCCATCTTTAATGTACGTAGTTGTTTCTTTAATATTTTCTTATGAGTTGGAGCCTTCTTTTCATAAAGATTTGCTAGGGCATCAAAGCATTCTTTGGCAATCCTTAGATGACCAATGAGGGGCATCATGATGTCCTTAACTGAGTCAAAAATGACTCTTTTAGCTTTGGCCTGTCTCTTCTTGTATGTTGCCTTGCTAGTATTTGAAGTGGGTTCTTCTATTACCCTGGTAACCAGCTCATCCAAGTCACCTTCTTCTAGTATGTTGAGTACCCTAGACTTCCAAGCATTGAAGTTGGAGGCCCCTTCAAGCCTATCTTCTGCTTTGACTGAGTATGAGGCCATGCTGAGTTCTAGATCAGATTATGAAATGGATTTACTGCTGATCTGCAAAACAAACCCTAAGAAGTGGATCTACGCAGGCTCAAGTCTGCAATTGAGCTCTTTTCACGCCCTAAGCTCTGATACTGTTGACCGCTCGTTTAGCACAGAGGTCAACTCATTTTCATGAAGATTATCTATGTCGAATACAGTCATGGTTCTACTGGGTGTTTTTAAACACCAGCACTTAAATTTTTGTAAACGGGATGTCCGCACCCCTGCGAGGGTATGTAATGTAATAAAGTCTGCATGGGTCATAGTTAGGTCAGGTACCTTGGATGTTGACATCAG
>ML776657.1:771680-791375 GCA_009831015.1 Picea engelmannii | reverse complement strand
TCATTGTTGTATTGACAAACATTGACTTCGTCAATATTTATTGTTATAATTGCTTATATGTTGAATTTAGCAGATGATCTTTGATATATGAAGTACTAACCAAGATTTGCACGTATAAGTTTCTTGTTGCTTTGTCCCGGACATGTGCTTTTCTTCTTCTTTGGTTACTTCTTATTATTGGCTGTTTAGCCGGATCTTCTGCTTGGTGGTGACTTGTGAGAGGGGATTTACACTTTTGCCTTATCATCCTTCACCTTCTCAAAGCTCCAGGTCACCAGGGACGTCTCCCTTGGGCCTTACCACCCAGAATAGAAAGAACCATCCCATTGAGGTGACATTGGGTGGGATTGGTTCCTGTTACGCCAGTTTATCCCTTTATCTTCTGACCTATTACCATAAATACAAACTGTGCGATAACAATACTCAGATAAAACAAATGTCTAATCATAAAGATGGATGCATAATAAAGTAGAATACAATATCTACAAGATATATACAATTTATTAGACAATCACATTTGAGAATGAAAATACAGCTCATGAACATAAAGATATAAGCATAGAACCAGTGCCTTAAAAGTGTTGTGGGTAGTTGTTGAACGCGTGTTTTATTAGGGTTTATTGAAAGTAGATTAATGAGAGTTGTGTGGCCTCTTTAGAGGTTGTTTCTTTGTTTGGAAACTTGTTGAGAACCTTCCGAAGCCCCAGGGCTTCACCAGTAAGTTCACTAAGGGTGCCGAATGTCCAAAACGGGTGGGAAACCAAGTCCCGAGAGGGCCCGCCTTACTTCACACACTCCCCTTGGGCGTTTTCCTGCGCATTGAAACAACAACTATTAAGGTTTCCTTAATTAGACTACTCCACATTAACAATTCTAGTTTTGATGAATCCCATGATCGAGCTAGGCTCGCAAGGGTTCAGAGCATACACCGACAATTGCGAGGAAGGTTTATTTTAAAACTTGAAAGGAAACAAGACTGAAATTGAAATGCAGGAAAATTGAAAGATTTTCTAATTACTAAGAACAAAATGAAATTTAAACTAGCATGAAATTATTTTGTGCTTAAGTGCATGAAATAGTGAGTGCTTTGTAAGATTGATTTTCCCTTAAGTTTATATTTTTGTAAGCAAAATGAAACAACAAAACTTGTAAGGGAAAGAAAAAGAGACAAGCACACAACACCACGAATCCCCCTAAAGGGGATGAAGAATCTGGGCACCAAAGACCCGCTTTAATTAAGCCTATTACAACTTGAGAGGATGACTCTTTTTTTTTTTTTTGTGATTTGGATCCTTATAGAAATGGATCAATACTCTAGCTAACTATTACAAAAAGACTCTTTGAGTCTTGGTTTTCAAAGGGTCCAATTCCGGGTGAAGGATCTTCGGTTTGGGTTCCAAAAAGGTCAAAATCTCCCTTGTACTATGACAGACCTGCTAAAAACCAGCAAAGAAAATTTATTAGTATTGGCAGAAAATGATACGAAAAATGCAAAAAGGAAAGAAAAACTTTTATGAAACTTTTTAATAATTTTTATGCAAAATAAAGGACAATTTTTTGGGTTTTTTAGAGAGTTTAAGGAAGCTAACTAAGTCCTTGGATGCTTTCTGTTCGATGTCCTAAAACATAAACTTAAAGCATTCAATTGACAAGATATCAAGAACAAACAACTTTCCAACTTTCCAACTTGAATTTTAGCAATAAAAATAAGAAAATTACTAAATAAAACTAGATCTAGACTTTGATTTGGAAATGAATTTGAAACTAGATCTAAACTTTGCATAAAAAACACTAGATAGTAAAATATAACTTGGAACTTAAATCTAGCTACTCATGCAACCAAAGAAAGAGAGAGAAGGGAAGAAAATTTTTGATTTTTAGAGAGCCTTTTGCTTGAGCTTTATGAACCCTTGGGCTATGGAGTCCTTTTCTGGTGTGAAGAAGAGGGAAGAATGTCTTCCGAAATGCCTTTAGAGAAAGCGAAAGAAGCAACCGAGCTCTTTTGAATCTCCAAAGGTGGGTCTTGCATGCTCCAAATTCCTCGCAAGTACCTGCAAAACAATGGTGCTTCCTACAAGAGAGACTTCACTTCACATTCGTTTAAACAAAAACCAAGCATGTAATATAAACATCAAATGTATTAAGCAAATAGATAGACTAACAATCAAGTAGAACTATCTATTCCAATTGAATAACAATATTCTTACCATTAGCCAATACGCAAGTACAATAAAGAAACTTAAAACAATATTACCTCATAAGCTAACATTCATCCACACATTTGAGCTGAATCTTGGCCTCCAAAATCTTTTGATTCAATAGCAAAAAATTTACAAAGTGATCAAGTCGCCCAAGCTCCAACTGACTCAATGGAGGAGGGTCGAGCTTGATTTATACAACAACCGGTGAAGACTCTAAGGCAAACTCGCATGGGAGAGGAGGAGATGCACATGATCTAAGGGGAGATGCACATGAATGAGGTGGGAGATGAGTGGAGGAGACGATAGGTGTAGTGGAGTGAAGTGGGGGTGTGTGGGAGATGAGTGAGGGTAAGGGTGAGTTAAGTGAGGGTGGCAGGTTAGGTGAGGTCGAGTGGGAGCTTTGGGATTGGCACCCCTCAAGGAGAATGCGCCAACTATGAGAGGAGGTGCGTGTGAGTTCCTTGGGATCTCCTCCCCTCTACCATGTCAACTAGACCATGCGCCCTCACTAGGAGAGGCCTTTGCCAACTGTACTCAAGACTCCAGACAAGGAAAAACATGTTTTTGACATGTTTTCTAAATTTGAGGAACTCCCCTAAATTTTAGGAAAATTAATTAAAAGTCCATTTTTTTTCTTTTTGAGAGCAAATTACATTTTTGAGTGATTAAAATCACTTTTTTGCCTCAACAAAGGGGGAATAAGGGTTTAGGGTGTGCTCTGGTTTAGAAAACGAGCACAAATATGGCATTTAACAATCACTGATGCCATTTTTACAACTTTATTGACTTTTACATTAAAAAATGTTCTTTTAATGTAAATTTTTTTATTTGATTAAAACATTAAAAAAACCTATGGGGGACTTAGCGCAATTTCCATATGACTCAATAGACATGACTTAGCATGAACTCATATACATTAGACACTAGACATTGGTTATACCATGCCGAGGCCTAACCACCAGCACATACTCCAGCTTTGGAAAAAACTTGGAAATTATTAATCTCCTAAACGGTAAGAAATAATTAACAAGTGAAAAAAAACACTCTAGAGTACATGATCGTGCCCAGGTCTTAGGTCGCCAATAGTCTTTTACAACTTTCATGCTCAAGTCATTTATTACAATGCCTCGGAGGGATAGAAATGCGGAAAAAGTGTGGTCTGATAGACCTGCTGAATTTCTGAACACTGACTTCTGAGCATCTGACTGCTCAGTCTTTGGTGACTCATCTGCAAATCCAGCTAGTAGAACTCGGTGGATAACAGGGCTAACCTCTTCTAAGTTTGTGGTGTTTCCCTCGTGGGATCTAGTCCAAGTCATGTAAGTGTATGAAGTGGCATGGGTAAGTGTTTGGGCATGGGGTACATGTAATAATAGGGAAATGTAAGGTCTTACCTGTGGGTGCCTTTGTAGAGGGCGAGCTACACCTTGTCATAAATGCAATTGTTTCCTAGCCCATTCATTGCCTTTTACTCTTAGCTTTATTTCTTTTGATCTTTTGCTTTTGTGCCTCAAGGGAATAGTTGAGGGCCACTGTCCTGGCTTGATGACCAGAGGTGACAGCGTTACCCATAAACATTTCGCGGAGATGAGAAGGTTGGCTCGTGATGAGACCCCCTTTCTCTTGGCTATGCCACCAAGAGGCACTACCCTGGTTTGGTGACCAGATAGGTGGTAGTGTCATACCGCTACATGCCCATGGTCATAATAGGTTGGCTCGTGATGAGACCTCCTATCCATCAACTAGTACCTTGAGTGTTTATGTATCTTAAGGGTCCCCTTTTCTTACTAAGAAGCTTTTCACTGCTTTCTCAGGGATCCCTAGGCGAAGCATCTCAAAGGTTTCAATATTGGCTTTTAACTCTTGCCAACTACTTTTACCCTCTGGGCCTTTAGCCCCTTCTTCCCTCAAGGTAAGGTACAACCCTTCTAAGTGTAGCCAATCCCAATGCCCAAACAAAGGTAGGGGAGATGAGAGGAATAAAGATGGGAAGTGGTAAGTATGGAGGGAACGGACGATGACATTTCATAGACCCACCCAGTGGCAACCCATCCTAAAGGGAGATCAACTTACTAGGGGACCATGTCACCCTTCCAGGTATGAACGAGGCAAAGAGCATAATTTCCAAGCAAACGTCATGAAATGAAGAAGGATTCAATGCAATATATTCAAGTGCTTCAAAAATCCGAGTGATACATACCATGATACCCAGACTCATTACCTCATGAAGGAAGACTCACTGCTACTTCAGGACCAAGCGGGTGGGATGTATACTGCTGCTGTTGATAAATGGAATGCACTGAAGAAAAGAGGGGCCCTCCGGGGCCATGCTTAAGTCGTTCGGCTCTTGGGACTCCATGTCTAGGACCTGTGGGCCTTGAGATGTGATCTCCTTAGTTATACCTAGGCTAGGGGATAACATCTGACTCCAACTCGGGGACATGTGCTCATCGTAGAGCGCATGAGAACCTCAACATCTCTAGTATGACCTGTGCCTGCTAAATCTCAACTAAAGATATTAGTAATCCCTAGGGTGGTGATATTACCCCTCGATCATATATGATAAAATAAAAGCATCTCTAGTCTAACATATGATTATGAGCATACATACATACATAATGAATCAAGACAATATGAAAATGCAACTACAACTATGCCAACATGATATGCAAATGGTGTATACAATGGATGCAAATGCCTACCTACCTCTACTTACCTGTTGGTTGAATGCTAGGTGTAGTTGAATAACCAGTGAAACCATCCTAGCAATACCTCATAATACTTGCCTTTGTGCTTCATCATAAACCGGAACAATGACAAGTCAAGCACAGAATAAACATGAGCTAGAGCATGCATTATATCATAGGAAGTCATAAAGTCTAGCTCATGGAGGCGGGAGGGAGGGACAAAATCATGCCAAGTCACCCTTCCAAAAAAGTGATCAATCCATATCAGAAAATGATCGTGAGAGGTCAAGGACTCAAAAGGCTGGCTCAAAGAGTCTGAGGGTTGACTACCTTGGATGTCATCACTCCCTAGGGTCTGAGAAGGGATTAACAAGAACTTAGAGGGAAACTGACAATTTAGGGGAAAGTGGAAAGATTGAGATAATAAACTTCTTAAGGCATTCAACCTCCCCTTGAATTCTAACGAAAAGTTTTTCCCTAAAGAAAACTTGAAACAAGAGACATCTTCCCCAACTGCATCCTGTTGAAATATTGTAATTGCAAAGAGTATTCTATTTATTATTGAGTTATTATTCATTAGATCAATCCCCTTTTGTGGATTGATCATGTCGGGCATTGGAATTGACCAAATCCCCTTTTGTGGATTGGTCAAACCCTAAATATATTATGCAAATTGAGAAGTCGGCCCCCAGGCTAATTAAAGTGGTTTTAACCACTAAGAAGACAAGTCGACCTTGCCCAGTGACGAGACACCTTTCCAGCACCTGCTAGTTTGTATAAATAAAGGAAGCCAACGACTCATTTGATCACTCACTCATTCGCTCACCCAGTGCGCAAGTTTGGTAGCTACAGTTGGGAGAAGAAGGAAGAGAGAGGCGCATTGCTCAGTGGAGGATATTCTCTAGTGTTTGATTTATTGTCTTGGCATTGTATTGACTATCTATATTAAGGAAGTTTTTGCTGGGTTTTCTCCCCCATGAGGGTTTCCCAGGATAAATGCTGTGTATCTTGTGATCGTGTTTCTCTTAGTGATCCTATCTATGCTATGGTTATCTAGTAAATTGAAAAGAAACCTAATAATAGCTTAAACCTTAACATGGTATCAGAGCTTAACTGAAGAGATCATCTTTCACTGGATAAAGAAAAAAACGTCACTGCTGCCGTACAAGAAAATTAGGGCTTTTTATTGAAGAGGAATTTCAGCCTAAAACTCATCGAGGAAGTGCGCCCTAGCCTAGGGAACTCTGACACCTTCAACGCACTTTTTCAGTGGATAGAACTCTCGGAAAATGAAACCCTAGTTTTCACTGGTACCAGAAAACTAGAAAACCAGAAAACCAGAAGTACCAGAAAACCAGGAAACCAGAAGTACCAGAAAACCAGGAAACCAGAACTGGTACAAGAAGTACCGGTCCAGAATTCCACTGGTCAAGTTTGAAGGGGAAGTTTTTGGATTTTTTGAAATCTAACTGCACCAGGCTACTCGCCTGATTCAAGCGCACCTCCTGGTAAGTTCAAAATTAAATTCTGAGCATTTTCATTTTTTGGTCATTTTCCTAGCTCCAGGTAAAGATGTCTGCAAACACTAAGCTTCTTGACAAGCTAGAAGGTGTGGAAAAATTCCATTCCTGGAAGTATAGGATTGCACTCATTCTTGAAGAGAATGACCTAGCAAGATTCATTAAAAAAGATGTACCATAACCTACCGATGCTGCAGCTAAAGCAAAACACCAAAAGGACACAGCTAGGGCCAAAAGAATCATTGCATATTCTATTAAAGATCATTTAATTCCTCAAGTGGCTTCAAAGAAGAGTCCAAAAGAAATGTTTGATTCCCTAACCAGATTGTATGAAGGAAAGAACATCAATCAAAAGATGAATCTAAGAACTCAAGTCAAAAGTACAAGGATGCAGAAAGGAGAAACAATTCAAGAATATTTCTCTAGAATATTCACAATTCAAAGAACAACTAGAAGCAATTGGTGATACTCTAGATGAAGACGAACTTATAATGACAACCCTTAATGGTCTCACAAGACCTTGGGATGCATTCATCCAAACTATTTGTGCCAGAAAGGAGAAATTAAACTTTGTCAGTCTTTGGGAAGAATGTGTTCAAGAAGAAGCAAGAGTAGCTAACCGAGAAGCATTACTATCAAGAGACGAAGATCAAGCCCTAGCTACAACTACTAAAGGAGGAAGAAAGAGGTCTTACTTCCAGAAAGAAACTCATAAGGAGTCTCACCCCCAAAACAAATTCATACATAAAGAATCTCACCCTCCAAGGAGATTCCAGAAGTTTCAGAAAGGTCAAAGAAGAGAAAAAGATTTCTCATCCTACCAATGTTACCATTGTGACATATTGCTAAGAATTGTCCATCTAGACAAAAAGAATACAAGAAGAGAAACAAGAGGCACCATGCCCATACAATTGAAGATGTAGAGCCACCCACAAAGATGATAAAAGAACAGATTGAAGACTATGTCTTAATCTCTGCCCTCTCAGGATCAGTATCACCTAGTGAGGATACTTGGCTCATAGACAGTGGTGCTTCCAAGCACATGACAGGTCAAAGAGACATTCTCTCTTGCCTTACAAACAAGAAGTTTCCCTAGAAAGTTACACTTGGAGATGATTATCAATACCCTATCAAAGGAGTAGGAGAATCAAATTACAAACTTGATTCACAGACCCCAATGAAGATGAAGGATGTACTATATGTACCAGGTTTGACAAAGAACTTACTTTCTATCTCATCTTTAGAGAAGAAAGGCTTCAGAGTTGCCTTCATAGATGGATAAGTTCTTATGTGGCCCAAAGGAAAAACCATGGAAGAAACAATTGTTATTGGAAAAGAAGAAGATGGCTTGTATAAGCTAAAGGGTCACTCAGAAGCAGCCTTGACCCATTCCATTGAGAATCCATGTGAACTTTGGCATAGAAGACTAGCTCACATCAACTACAAGGCATTACCATATGTAATCAAGGCAGTCACAGGTCTACTAGAATTCAAGGTTGACCATGAAGGTGTGTGCAATGGATGTGCACAAGGAAAGAACATCAAGAACCCTTTCCCGAAGAGAGACAGTAAAGTAGAAAGAGTCCTAGAGCTCATTCACTCAGATGTATGTGGCCCAATGCCATCAACCTCCATCAATGGGTATGTATACTATGTGTCTTTTATTGATGACTATTCTCGCAAAACCTGGGTTTACTTTTTGAAATCAAAAGATGAAGTGTTCAGTAAATTCAAGGAATTCAAAGCCTTGATAGAGAATCTCTCTGAAAGAAAGATCAAGATACTTAGGTCAGATAATGGAGGAGAATACACCTCAAAAGAGTTTGCAAACTTTTGCAAAGATGTCGGGATCAAGAGGGAGGTCACCACTTCCTACAATCCTCAACAAAATGGTGTAGTAGAAAGAAAGAACAAAACTATAATGGAAGCAGTGAAGACTATGATCCATGATCAAGATCTTCCAATGCACTTATGGGCAGAAGTAGCAAAAACAACAATATATGTACAAAACAGATTGTCCCATAATGCACTTGGGTTCAAGACCCCTAAAGAGATGTTCTCCGGAAAGAAGCTAGAAGTAAGCCATCTCAAAATATTTAGCTGTTCGGTATTTGTACACATTTCGAAAGAGAAGAGAACCAAGCTGGACCCTTCAGGAAAGAAGAGAATATTTGTTGGACACTGTGAGGTCTCCAAGGCCTTCAGAGTTTATATACCAGGTTACCATCATATTGAGATCAACAGGGATGTAACCTTTGATGAAGATGCAACACTCAAGAAATCAAGAAGATGCCAGCTTGACGAAGTATATGAAGAAGAATCTGTGGCTCCCATAGTTGCAGAACCAGTGAGGGAAGTCATAACTTCCCATGATGAGGAGATTCTAGAAGATCATGACATAATAGAATCCTAAGAACCTCCCCAGATGACGATCTCCCACAAGAGAAAGCCAGCTTGGGCAAGGGAACTGATTCAAGATAGAGAGAAGTATGGTGCCCTCGAAGGAGCCATGAGACAAGTCAAGAAACCCAAGCCATTCTCTAGTTATATGGCTTTGATGTGTGATCTCTTAGAGAAGGAGCCTGCTTGCTTTGAAGAAGCTATTCAGAAGAGAGAATGGGCAGATGGCATGACAGAAGAATACCAATCCATTATAAAGAATGATGTATGGGAAATAGTTCCCAGACCAAAGAGCAAGGATGTGGTATCTTCCAAATGGCTTTTCAAAATAAAACATGCCGCAGATTGAAGTATTGAGAAATATAAAGCAAGGTTTGTTGCTCGTGGCTTTTCTCAAAAGGAAGGCATTGACTATGAAGAAACGTTTTCTCATGTAGCCAGATACACTTCAATCAAAACCATCATAGCTCTTGCAGCTAAGATGAAGTGGAAGTTGCACCAGATGGACGTGAAAACAACTTTCTTGAATGGTGTCATTCAAGAAGAAGTGTATATAGAACAACCTCAAGGGTTTGAAGTTGAAGAGAGGAAGACTCATGTCTGCAAGTTGAAGAAGGCTCTGTATGGATTGAAGCAAACTCCTAGAGCTTGGTATGGAAGGATTGACAATTTCCTGACGAGCTTGGGCTTTACCAAGAGTAAAGATGATTCTAACCTTTATTTCAAGGTTATGAATGATGAGCCTGTTATATTGCTGCTGTATGTGGATGACTTATTCTTAACTGGAGAAGAAAAGCTCATCACTGATTGTAAGAAGAAGCTCGCTGCAGAATTTGAGATGAAAGACCTTGGCCTAATGCACTATTTCTTAGGTCTTGACATCTGGCAGAGTCCAGAGAAGATCTTCCTTAACCAAGGGAAGTATACAGTTGAAATACTAAAGAGATTTGATATGTTGGAGTGCAAATCCATGAATACACCCATGGAAACAAAGTTGAAGCTCCTGGTTGACACTTCGTCAAAATTGATTGATGCTACGCTGTACAGACAGATCATTGGATCGTTGATGTATCTGACGAACACCAGGCCAGATATATGTTTTGCTGTGAACACTTTGAGTCAATTTCTTGTAGAGCCCAAATGTGTTCACCTGGTTGCTGCAAAACATGTGATGAGGTACCTTAAGGGTACATTAGATTGTCGTCTGAGTTATAATGGAGATCATGACTTCAGACTGAGTGGTTATACCGATTCAGATTGGGCTGGAAGTGTCTCTCATAGAAAGAGCACTTCATGATGTTGTTTTAGTCTCGGGTTAGCCATGATTTCATGGCAGAGTAGGAAGTAATCAAGCATTGCTCTCAACACGACAAAAGAAGAATACATTGCTGCATGTTCCACCAGTTGTGAAGCCATATGGCTTCGGAAGTTGTTGACAGGTCTATTCGATCTGGAGATGAAAGCAACCGTGATCCTATGTGATAACCAGAGTTGCATAAAGATGACAGAGAACCATGTGTTCCGTGACAAGTCAAAACACATAGAGATCCGATATCATTACATCCGTGATATGGTGCAGAGAGGAGCCATAAAGCTCCAATATGTTAGCACGGATGAACAGGTTGTAGATGTGTTGACCAAGCCTCTATCTCGTGTAAAGTTTGAGCACTTTCGAGATAAGCTTGGTGTAGTCCGAAAGGACCTCCCTCGAAAGAGGGAGTAGTGTTGATGCCAGCCTAGTGCTGAAGATTTCCAGTTTCGTGTTGATGTTGTTGTGATGCCAGCCTAGTGCTGAAGATTTCCAGCTTCGTGCTGATGTTGTTGTGATGCCAGCCTAGTGCTGAAGATTTCCAGCTTTGTGTTGATGTTGTTGAGATGCCAGCCTCATGCTGATGTTGTTGAGATGTTAGCCTCGTGGTGAAGATTTCCAGCTTCGTGCTGATATTGGTGAGATGCCAGCCTCATGGTGAAGATTTCCAGCTTCGTGCTGATGTTGTTGAGATGCCAGCGTCGTACTGAAGATTTCTAGCCTAGTGCTGATGTTGATGATGCTCCAGCCTTCGTGTTGTGATGCTGTTGTTGTTGATGATGCTCCAGCCTTCGTGCTGTGATGTTGTTGTTGTCGATGTTGTATCAGCCTTGTGTTGTTATTGATGATGATGATGTATTAGTGTTATACTAATCCATGTTGATGCAGATGATGATGATGATGATGCCATTCCAGCTCCTTGTTGTGGATGATGATATTGATGATGAGAAAAACTTCCGATGATTTATAGATATGCCAGTGAGTGTTCCAGATGTTGTTGATGTTGCTGCCCTCTCTCTCTCTCCTGATGATGTTGTAGAATACCCTTCTTGTTAAGGGGGGGGGGTGTTGAAATATTGTAACTGCAAAGAGTATTCTATTTATTATTGAGTTATTATTCATTAGATCTATCCCCTTTTGTGGATTGATCATGTCGGGCATTGTAATTGACCAATCCCCTTTTGTGGATTGGTCAAACCCTAAATATATTATGCAAATTGAGAAGTTGGCCCCCAGGCTAATTAAAGTGGTTTTAACCACTAAGAAGACAAGTCGGCCCTGCCCAGTGAAGAGGCACCTTTCCAACACTTGCCAGTTTGTATAAATAAAGGAAGCCGACGCCTCATTTGATCACTCACTCATTCACTCACTTAGTGCGCAAGTTTGGTAGCTACAGTTGGGAGAAGAAGGAAGAGAGAGGCGCATTGCTTAGTGGAGGATATTCTCTAGTGTTTGGTTTATTGTCTTGGCATTGTATTGGCTATCTATACTAAGGAAGTTTTTGCTGAGTTTTCTCCCCCATGAGGGTTTCCCAGGATAAATGCTGTGTATCTTGTGACTATGTTTCTCTCAGTGATCCTATCTATGCTATGGTTATCTAGTAAATTGAAAAGAAACCTAATAATAGCTTAAACCTTAACACATCCTTAGTGACATAACGAGGTAAAGCAATCTGAGGGCGTTGGACAACCTTGTCACAAGTATCCTGCTTCAGAGAAGCAACGTCCTCACCTTTATCAAAATTTGAGCACAATGACGGTTGATAATCTTCTTCATAGAATAAATCCAAGTGGGATACTCATCAAAATCCTCAAGGTATGATCAAAAATCATCAAGAGAACTTTGCACTGGGTCATCCTTGGGTGCTTGGAAAACTTCTGTAATTATATCATCATCTTGTTGCCAAACATCAAAATTATTAGGAACATCATATGATTGTTGTAAAGGCAACATTCGAAGATATCCTTCCACATCATAAATGGGATCCTCATTAGAACCAACCACATCCCACTTACGTCTTCCAACATGTATGAACTCATCAATATTATCAACCATGTCACTATCTTTATCATAACATGAAGGATTTAATGCATCCAAGGGCTCCTCTAATACTTCTTCACTTTCCAAATCATAAAATAAAGCATCATTAAAATCTTGGAAAGGGGAATAACTTACCGTGTTCACTTCTTGCTGTGTAGGAGCGTCAAAGGCTTGTACGACTTCATCAAATGGAAGAGCATCATCCCCAAGACTCGTCTCTTTAATCATCTTTTCGCCTTCATCAAAAAATGAAGGACCTAACTCTTCCAAGGGTTCCTTTACTTCTTGACTTTCTGAATCATAGAACAAAGTGTCATCAAAAACCTGGAAAGGAAAATGATTCACCTCATTCTCTTCGTCTTGTGCAGGAGAGATAGGATCTTGAAGAGCTTCATCGAACGAAGGAGCGGATACTAGTGCTTCACCCTCATAACTCACTTCTTTAGTCAAGTCTTTACTGCATTCTGTTGAATCATGAGAAAAATCTTGCTCCTCTTCAAGGGGTTGATAACCTTCTTAATAAATCTCTCCTTCTATATCAGAGGGCTCTTGGTATTGAGTATGGTATACATCCTTGAGATCTTCCACAATCTTAGTAGTGAATCCTTCATCCTCTATATAGAAATTCTGAGGTACTATCAGGCTGCCAAAACAGGTCTGTCCTTGACCTTTATTTTGGCTCTAAGTTCACAATCTCAAAACTGTCTTTTGCTGTCTTTTTAGGACAAAAAACTGTTTAGTAACTTTTTGCTGATAATTTTGGTGGTTAAATGTCGTTTTGAGGTGCCCTTGCAAGTGTTTTCATACCCCAATGTTAGCACATGCAATATACTCAAAACAAATAACACTCCTCATGATCTTTACAACTCTAATAAGCTGATCTAAACTCTAAGCATGCATGAAATGAACACAAGTATTTTTGGTCAACATGACCTTGAATAAAACCCTCACGGGAAAACCAGTTTGGAATGAAAGTATATATAATGATGATCTAAAGCATGAGATACAACAAGTAATACAATACAAATGAACCTGTATACATAGCAAGCTCCTCTTGAGCCTTGCCAAAGGATCTAATGAGATATGCACCCAAGCTTATGTGCCCTCTCCCTTGTTTGCTCTGTCCACTGAAGTGAAGTGCCCTCCTTCCTCTTTGATCCAATGAAGAAACCCCACCACAAAAATATGCTCTTGTGTGTTGCCTCTCCTCTGAAACAATCAGATCCGACTTTCTCCAAGTATAGATGCTCCCTGCTAGCTGTGCGCCCCCCTCCTATGGTGCGCCCTCCTCCAAGCAAGTGTGATCACCACAAATAATATGGGCCTTGTTATCCACCAGTTTGCACAAGCTGGATTTCCTGAAGAGCCGCCAAAGAATGAGCAATCAGTGCTCATATGACAGAGTTTAGAGTTCAACCGGTCTTATGAAAGACCACTTTTTCCGCATTTCCACCATTGTAATAAATGTCCTGAGTATGAGATATTGTAAAAGGCTATTGGCCACCTAAGACCTAGGAGTGAGCATGTACTCTAGAGTGTTTTTTTTACTTGTTAATTATTTTTTCTGCTTGCCTTTGAGAGCCATTAAATAATTTCTAAGTTTTTTTCACTCAAAAAACTGACTCCAAAGCTGGAGTATGTGTTGGCGATTAGGCCTTGGCATGGAAAATCCAATGTTTAGTGTCTAAATGTATATGAGCTCATACTAGGACATCTTGATTGAGTCATTTGGAAATTGCGGCTAGGTTTGATAGGTTTTTTTTAAAGTTTTAGTGAATTAATTAAATTCTCGCAAAAATGGAATTTTTTAATTCCGAATCAATAAATTGTAAAAATATGGCATCAAACATTGTCAGATGCCATATTATTTATGGTTGTTTCCCAGTCCAGAGTATCAATTAAACCCCTATTTTCCATCTTTTGAGACAAAAAATGATTATTATCACTAAAAAATCAAAATTACTCGAAAATTACGGAAAATGGGTAATTAAATTCATTTCCTAAATTTTAGAATTGGGGAACATGTTGGAAACATGTTTTTCCTATGTCCCCAATTGACTGGAAGCCTAGGCGAGTTAAGTTAAAGGTGAGATTGACTTCATGAGGTGATGTGGACTTGGGGGAGATCCCAATGTGGGAACTCGACCCCACCTACCTATGTGGTGCATTCTAGAGGAGTGGCGCATATCCCAATGTGGCCACGCATTCCTAAACTACCCCTTCACTCCCCTCTCACTCCACTCCACTCACACTCACTCCCACTCGTCCCCACTTACCTTCACTTCCACTCCCCTTCACCCTACTACACCTTCACTTCACTCCCCTCATCTCCCACACATCTCTCCCTTCACTAATGCGCCACTCCCCTTTCACTCACGCATTCCTAAACCCTAATGCGCATGCCTCATAGGAGTTATCACCACCCAAAGCTATATAAGCAAGGTCGACCTCTCCCATAAACTAGTTCGGTTTTGGGGCAAGCATTGTACTATTGTTGTAATCTTTCATTGGAATAATAAAGACTTTGGAGTTCAAATGTTGTGGATGCTATGTGTGGATGTTTTGATCTAGTGCCATTTTCTTCATGAGGTAACATGTATCTTGTATTTTGATTATGTGTTTAACTTGCAAGGCTTTGAAGGTATGCTATCATACAGTAGAATAAGATTAATCTAGTTTGATTCATCTTGTTTCTTCTTTATCTCATAGACTTTTACATTGCATGCCTCGTTTTCGGTTAAACTAACATGCATGTTTGAGCTTTGTTGTGTAGGGAAGACCTTTAACAAGTTTTTTGCAGGATCGAAGTACTTTGTTGCAGGTTCCTCAAGCTTAGAGGATTGACAGGTTGTTGCTTCAACCGTCATCGTCCAAGAGTTTCAAAGATCAAGCTCCCTCTACTCTTCATCAAGAGAACCCCATAGCCCAAGTGTTCCAGGCTCAAGCGGAAACTCCAAAAATTTGATAAATTTCTTTCCCCTCTCTCTTTTTTTGATTGCATGTTGCTTAGATCAATCTTAAAGTTCATTTTTAATATCTGAAGGCTGCATGCATTTACTTTCTAGATCTAGTTATAATTTTGTCAATTTCAAGAAGTAGATCTAGTCAATTTTAAACAATTTTTGGTCTATTTTCACCTAGATCTTAGATCAATCTATTGTTTTGTTTTAATTTCAATATCAAGCTATCTAGATGTCCTAAATCTCACATACACTCTCCTATCCTTCAGGTATGCGCTTGGTTTGTATTTCTTCTCCTCGTTCCTCATTCCTAATTTGCCTTCCTCCCACACTCTTCTTCTAGTCTTCTCCTCACTCATGCACATCCTTCCTTGGCTAAATGCGCATCTCCTTCTATTTTGCATTGATCCTCACTCGATACATCACTCATCTTCCTTCTCCCTTGCACATGCATGCTTCCATCATCTCCCACTTGTCTTTCCTCACATATGCACATGTATCCTCTCACTTCTAGTCTACTTCCATGCGCATAGACTTCCTACTTTAGCTACCCATGCAATCTCTCTCTCCTCTCTTGGGATTTGGGATTTACATGAGTTCTTGGTTGGATATTGCAGTAGCTAGCATAATTTCTTTCTCTCATTCTTTAGATTAATGACTCTTCTTTGAGCAAAGTGATCATTGTACCGATTGTGGACTTGCCAATTGTGGCGCAACCAACCCTCTTGCAAGTGTGATGTCCCGTTCCCAAGAGTAGGCCAGCAGGGAGTGACTTAGTAGTCTATCTGTTCCCGTAGACTATAGTCAGGCACAAACAAGGAACAAGGAGATAAATAAGGATGAATAAATAGCTAAACGATGAATTAAGCCAAAAAGCATAGGAAAAGTCACTTAAGCCAAAGTCAATGGAGAAATAGAAGAAAAAGGTGTTGAGGGGGGGAATTAATTAATTAATCACTCAACTTAGGGGGAAAAGCACCTAGCTTAAGTGATGTCAACGGAGAATTAGATCGAGAAAGATATAAAAGGAGGAATTCGACCTAATTCCTTATTATGTTATGATTTTGAGTTGAGAACAGGTTTTAGAGGAGGAAGTCGACCTCTTTGATGTTTTGTCGATTTCTGGAGGAAACCACCACCCAGATCGGTTTCAGTGTTGGAAGACACACCCTAGCCTATTGGAAATACCATCCAGGTATTTCACTGTGCTAGATCGGGAGTATTCAGATCCAGTTCGTAGGTTGTGCATTGCAGCCAGTGAGGGCACAAGGGTTAGAGAGGGTTTTGTGTAGCTGGATGAGACCAGGGCTTATCTCGTCGATTCCTTCCGACCTAGTTGAGAGGAGGCCAAGGCACTTCTTTTGAGCTACCAGTCATAAGATTCTGACAGTGGAATCTACCAGGGCGCATCAGACAACCAAGAAGTGCGCAACACTTGAGGAGGGGAATTTGGGTTTCTAGGGAGCTTTCCGGATCAGATCTGGGGAAACCCTTCCGACCCAGTACAGAGGAAGCTAGGGCGCACATTTCGAGACATACATCAGTGGATTCCGCCGGGGAATCACTAGGGCGCATTGTCAGAACCGAGGAGGTGCGCAACCCCTCAGGGGATATCATCCAGAGCTTCAGTGAGTCGATCTTTAATCCGATAGAGATCAGGAGGAGCCTAGAGGCCAGGGCGCATAGTTTGAGACAGTTTTCAGGCTGTTCGGTTGAGCATAGCCACCAGGGCGAGTATATCCTTCATTTGTAGCAGTTGTCGTGACTTTCCGGAGCTGCATGTTGTCGATCTATCCGTGCATGTGTAGATCTATTCACATCTTCTGATCACGGGTATTTTATATTAGTTGCATTGTATTCCAGTGACGATCCATGAGATCTAGCTGGTGATTAGTTCTTTGCTTTCAGCGTATCAGTTATATTTCCTGCTTTTTCCACATAATACATGCTATTGAGATTGTGTTGGTTCCTTATTTCACATGCATCATATATACTGCTCAAACCTTATTTATGACACACACATGCGAAAATCACCAAGCATGTTAAACAATTAACTAAAACGCATCCAGAAACCCCCAGAGTATCAGATCCGAGAGTCAAAACACTAGTTTAGCAGTAAATATCCAGATCCGCCGGATTTGGATTATTTCAGCAAGCCTATCAATAAAGATATCTTGTGTTTGTGTTCTAACCTTGTTTGTTGATGGTACTTTGTGAATTTTACAATTAGATTAGTCGCTTTCTTTACTATTGATTGCGATTTGTATTCATCTTTTGAGTAGTTGCTTTCTTTTTCCTTCTCTCTTTTATTGTGCTAACCTTGCAGGATCCCTCCAAGCAAACAAAAATACCTTTCTCCTCACGTTTTGGACAGAATTAACACAATGTCCAAGACATTACAGCTGCTGCTTTTTGTCTTATTTTGCAGAAAATCAGACTTAGGATAGCAGCAAAATCACCGTAGGGACTCCCCCCTGAGGCTAGCAAGCACTGGCCCAAACAGAGAGGGGTCTAGCCCATGACAATTTGGGGATTTACTCCTTTAATTAGCCAAGTTTTCATTGTTGTAATAACAGGTTATATCAGCTCAATTGGAGGGTGGAAATTTGTGCTAACATGTGCCCTTGCTATTTTGTGATATTCTTCACATGGTTCGAGATTTGCATGGAGGATTTATCTCTTGGATATTATTTTTTATTCCATGGACTTGGTCTCTTTCTATTTATGGAGTGGCACGCCTTCTCTTGGTGGACCATTTACTTTTTTTGGAGATTATTTATTATGATTTGATAGGGTCTTAGGCTATTCTTGGAGGGTGTACTTGTTGGAGGTTATTGTTTTCTATTTTTGGAGAATGGTTGCAACTACCTTGCACCATTCCCTAGGGCTCACCTCTCTTAGACATTATTTTATTATTATTTGTTGGATAGGCCTTCCCAGGCATGCACCCTAACTCCTTGATCCTCTCATGGAGAGATTAATATATTATTTGATGACCAATTCAAGAGCATTGTAACATTATTTAGTACTTGTTTGACTCATCGAACATGATCACTAGAATATTATTTTTTTATTGTGATGTGGTTAAGCTTAGAACTCTATAAATAAGAGGTTCCCTTCACTTGTAATGGTTGTTGTTGAGTGAGCTATATAGTAGAATATCTCTTATTCTTGGAGCAAATATTGTGTGGGAATTATTTTTTCTTTATATGTGTGAGGCTACACTGTGGATGTATTTTTTGGTAATTGGAGCTTTTGCACGCAAGCTGAAGGATTGGATCAAGGTCATTTAAGTAAGAGGTACTTCAAATGGTGGATAGCTAGGTGTGAATTTCCTTCACTCTTGTTATTTAGTTTCATTTACTCTAGGTGTTTTTATTCTTGTTGTTTCAAAAGTAGTAACTTACGTTAGCAATACTTAGGAAAATAAATTACTTGGTCCAATTTTTAAATTAACACCTCTTAGGGTTATTTCCTTGCATAGATTAGATTTCAATTTGAAAGCATATAGGAGCGTAGTAGCATGCTTTAAGGAAGCTTTCAGATCCTCAAATTTAGACAAGGTTAGGCCCTCCATATAAATTTGAATGATCCCATTAGCTCAAGGATTAGTTAGGCACTAGTCATCCTCTCTCATCCATCCAAAAGACCTTAAATTTTTCCTTTTGCTGGCTAATTTTTCTTTTGTTAGCTTGCTGGAAATTAGTTTATTTTTTGTTTTAAGTAATTAGTGGCCTCTATTTTTTACCTTTTTCAGCAATTCCCAGCAATCATTTCAGTCAAGGATTTCAATTTTTTGATTTTAAATTAGGCTAAAGTATCATATATGCTTGCTGGAATTTCATTTCAGATTTCTGTTCCGAATTAAGTGCATTTCCAACACTTAAATTACTTCAGAAATTTCCATTTCTAGCATGGCATAGTAGCCTAAGACCTCATTTTTCCATTATAAACTAGGTTATTTTTAATTTTATACATTCTGGAAATTATTAAATTTCTGTTTTACATCAAGTGCATTTCCAGCGCTTGATATAGTTCATATTTTTTTCTTTTCTAGATTGTATTTGAGCCTTAGTCCTCATTTTAAGATCATATATTGGGCTCATGTTGTATATGTAGCATTTTGGAATTTTCTTTTTTGGAATTTTATTGTTAATTTCTGCATTTTGCATTCAAATTTAAACACAGTGATATCAATGCTATGAGTATCATAGTGGAATCTATAAAAGACCACTTGATACCCTACATCTCCCATCTTGACTCATCGAAGAAGATGTACGATGCCCTAACAAATCTCTTCTCAGTCAGAAACATTGGACAAGTAATGAGTCTGAAGAATGAGCTCCGTGACATGAAGATGAATGATGACGACAACATAACATCATACTTTGTGAGAATCTCTCAGTTAAGAGATCAACTACAAGCTATTGAAGATATCATCTCAAAGAAGGAGTTGGTAAACATAGTACTCAATGGTCTTCCCAAGACGTGGGATGCATTTGCCGCAAGCATGAACACAAGAAAGGAGTATCCGACATTTGAAGAACTTTGGACTTGCTGTGCTCAAGAAGAATCAAG
>ML776657.1:719062-740381 GCA_009831015.1 Picea engelmannii | reverse complement strand
GGACCGTTGATTTTCTTCATCGGAGTTTCGGGGATCGGGATTTCAATATGCAAAGAACACAATGCAACGAAAACCCCGATTTCGCGATATGCGAAATCACGATTGAATCTGAACCGTCAGATTCAACATGTGATCTAGACCGTCGATCCAACTCACGTCAGATAGGGACACGTGGCACATCCAGGAGTCAGTGGAGGACATGTGTAAGGAGTACAGAGGAAGTCGGGAATCGACATATCGAGGGTCCAAGGGGCGTATGCACATTATCATTGTAAACCTCGAAATCCCGACGAGAGGTATAGTGACAATCACATGATAGTTGGTCACATGGACCATTGTGTAGCTGGAAGGGGCTAAAGCTCGGGAAAGGAGCACATTGGGGATCGGAGAATCAGGGGTTCCGAGTACATGTACATCTCGACACTGAGAATGCCGAAATCGCGATGAGTGAAATCCCGATGGGATCTGAACCGTTGGATCAAATATTGATCGGAGGGCTGCTGGTCTTTCTCATACATTAACGCTTCAGTTATGAATCCGTTAAGAGAAACGGATCATGACAAATCGGTTAGCGTTTCAGTTGCCAAGACAGATGTCCTTGTATTACCTATTGGAAGGGGAAGTGGAATCGTCAAGGAATCGTGTATAAAAGAAAATGAGCGAGACTGAATTGAGTTGGCTGTTCTGGATGGAAAAAGAACGAAACAGTAAGAAAGGAGAAAGGAGAAGATGCTGAGCATGAAATTTAATGACAGGCAGAGCAGAAGAAGAGCTGAATGACAGAAGAATATGATGCAGAGCAGACCTGTTGAAGAAGAGAAGAATTGCAGAACAGTTTGTTGAAGATCAGATACAGAGAAAGACTGGTAAGATTCTAAGAATTATCTGAATAGTTGTCTGTGTATTCATTATTTCATATTCAAGGGTGGTTGGGAGGTGCTCGGGAGGACTGTTGTCCTCAGAAGTTCAAGTGGGTGCTTGAACACAGGAAGTTGTAGCTTCCATCTGGTTGCAGCCAGAGAAACAAGGGTGGCAGGGTGGTGCTAGGGAGAACAGGTGTTCTCTGTTATGCAGGTTGGAGCCTGTGTAACTGGAAGTTGGTGCTTCCATCCAGTTGGTGCTGGAACATTCAGGAAGTTGGTGCTTCCATCCAGTTGGTGCTTCCTTCTAGTGGGTGCTAGAGAAACCAGAGAGTTGGAGCTCTCAAACAAGTTGTAGCTTGTAAGACAGAGGTAACAGCCTCACATTGAGTTGGTGCTCAATTGTAAATGATGTACAGAACTGCAAAAGACTGCCTATCATTTCGAAGAAGAAGAGGTTTTCTCCCTTTATGGGTTTCCTCGTGAAAATCTGCCTCTGTGTGTACTTCATGTGTGACTGATGGTTTTTACTTTTACTGTTCATATGCTGTACATTGTTGATGACCACATGAAGAAAGATTAAATATGTTTTAATAAGTATAAAATTGTTTAAGCTTATATACAACTGATTCACCCCCCCCTCTCAGTTGTTTTAGTATTTCCAACAGAATCTAGAGATTCCCTTCTGACCCAGTTGAGAGGAGGGAAAGGCGCATCTATTGCCTTGCTTCTCGTCAGATTTTGACGGAGAAATCATCTTGGGCGCATTTCTCAGCCATGGAGGGTGTGACAGTTGGGGAGGACACATTTGGGATTCCCGAGAGATCATCGGACCAGATCCAGGGAAATCCTTTCGACCCATTTTAGAGGATCCTAGGGCGCTTCGTTTGAGACCCTTATCAGCAGATTTCTACGGAGGAATCACTAGGGCACAGTTTCCAGCAGCAGTTGGGGCGCATTTCCCTAGGGGATCCATCCGGGATCTGTACAGATTGTTAGAGGGTCTATATTCAGTTGGTCAACTATCGAGAGTGTGCATGAGGTTAGGGCGCACTGTTTGAGACAGTTTCCAGGCAGATCCGAGGAGTTTAGCCACCAGGGCGAACTTTCCAAACTTGCAGTAGTTGTTGTAGCTTGCAACAGATCCTATCGCTCGTGCATTGATCCAACAACATTCTTCTATTTCCGGGTATCATTGTTTTAGTTTGCTTATTGTATTCTGGCTAAGATCCTTTTGTCTCTGATCTAGCCGAGAGATTTATTTTTATTCAGCCGCATACAGTATTGTAAACCGCAAAATTATCATAATATATGATTTGCAGTCTTTTGTCTCATTTACTATCTGTATGCTCATTTATATGCTGTAAACAATTAATTATCTTCACACACATGCAAAAAACACCAAGCATGTAGAAACCCGCAGCTCAAATGCATCCAGAAACCCCCAGAGTATCAGGGCAGACACTGGACATATCAGATTAGCAGCTTTTCCTAAACTAGCCGGATCTGGGATATTACAAACTGCCTCAACTCTGTCGGTCATCAACCTCATCTGAAGCAATCCATTACAGGACAGTATTGTGAGCGGTAGGTGCTCCATTAAGCTGTTGTTATGTACATGTTCTTCATCTTTTATATATATATATATATATATATATATATATATATATATATATATATGAAATGTTCTAATTGTTCAAATTTTGTGTACTTGCAATTTGAATTTTTGCTTATGTTATCTTCATGATTGAGTAGATTCTAGTTCTAGTTATGCATGTTGATTTGACATACATTGAGCAGAATTTCTTAAGTTATTTAACACATATTTAGAAAATAAAGCAGAGTTACTACTGTAATAATCTGCTGTAATAAAGTATTTGCAGATTGTAATTATCTTGGCAAGTGTGTACTAAGGGATGTAACTTGTTGGCATTGAAGTGCACTTGATTGATATTTATTTTCCTAGGTTGCCTTGTGATTTGGGTGGCAGAGAAGTGAATTTTTTGCTGCTGTAATTTAATATTCCAGATCAGCCCTAATGCTGAAATTCATAGGAAATAGATCCGGGAAATCTGGAGATTGAGGTGAAATTTCTGAATTTGCAATAAAATGTAGATTTTCAAAATTTCAACATGTATGGCAGCAAAAGATGCGGAGAATTAAAGAAGGTAAACGATGGCCTCCTGTCCTAAATTTTTATTGCCTCCTGGCAGATGTCTTGGCCCCTGGCCAACAGGGATTAAAGTCCACTCCGATTGCACTATAATGAACCAACTGGTTCATTAATTGAGCCATCACATAAATAAATGATGAGAGTGGATAATTATAATTTCTGAAAGGCAAAATATTATATTGAATAAGAATGAAAAATACAATGATGATTGGAAGGTAGTCAAGACTCAAGAACACTCCTTATATAATGGCCAAGAGACATATTCATGTTAAGGGATGTGACCCTTAGGTCATAATCATTATTATAACCAATAATCTGATTTATGTTCATCACATAGACAAGGTGGCATTGACTAGTGGAGAGCCTAAGGGCACTATGGAGGTCTGTAAGAGGGTGGTTCTCACAGCACTAATTCCATAGAGTTGTGTTGATGCAAGAGGTGTCCATGGGCTTGGGTAGCGGTTGAGGTTGAGGCGAGGATCCCAAGGCCTGGTTCAAGAGGACACGCTTGCAGCACAGAAATAACACACTAGAAAGTGCTGACACCAAAAAAGGAGCCCGCTAGAGAGGGAATAGTGCTTGTCGTAAAAGAAGAGAGAGGCCATGGAGCTAAGCGTTTGATAGGATGCTGGAAAACACTAAGGCATGGTCTTGCAAAAGGGGGGCATAAAAACCAAGATGAATGCCAGAAAAGCAAAAAAGTAGGGGAACCCAAATAATTAAAATTTGAATTTTATAAGACAAAAGATTTTACCCCTTTGAAAGGAGCAACCAATGTTGACTAGATTCATTTTTGAGCATATGCCGACTGATTTCCATGAAACAAAATCCTATTCTTGCTAATTTGGCTGCTTCAAATGCATCTGTGGTCATATCTGCTCCAAAACGTACTAATTTACACAGATCTGAAGAGCACCGACAAATCTGCACAGTCGGATCAAAGCTCCTTAGGTCCAATTTCAGATCCGTTCCAATGGATCTAAAGCTCTTCATCAATAGAACGTTGGTTTGAGTACCGATTGGTGAATTAGAAGGAAAAAGTTTACAAAAACTCCAAAAGTTCCTTCTTGATCTCGAAGCGGAGCTTGTCTTTATATGCTTTGATACCATGTTAGAATTTGGGCATGGTCATGGGATTGGAACCTTATTTTGATAATTACAAAGCTTATTTTTTATGATTCCAAGTTGCACAAATAGTTGTTTACATGCACTATTAAATATTAATACCTGCAAATTAGTATGCACAGACACAATCCCTGAGATGCCATTCAAAGATGCCCAACTATAAGTCTGTTCCTGTTTTGCAAGTTACAATGACATGTGATGATTTTTGTTAATACTTGTTATATAAGACAACATGTAGGAATTTAAGCCCTAGATTGGGAAATGGTGTCTCTTTCAATACGTTTAGGTCCACCATGAAAGGAAATCTCACTAGAATACTCTCTTTTGTCCAAAGAACAAATGTCTGTATGCAGTTATCTAATATAGACAATCTTTGTGTTGTTAATTGTTCTTCTAGCTAATCATCTCCTGTCTTTTAGTCTCCATCTCTGCTAGTTTCAGAAGCCATTAGGAACAGTTAAAAACTTAACACTTATTAAGTTGGAGTTTTTAGTTCTCTAACAAACATTTCTTGGAATTTCAATGTAGAACTATAAAAGTTTATTAATTTAGAGTTGTCTGGTTTTCTGTTTTGGAATTTCAATGTAGGTGTGCTGTAAGACAAAGACGTAATCCAAAAGAATCTGCAGATTTGACAAGTATCCAACAGCTGGCAAATGCTATCGACTGCAATACTCATTCAGGTTATGTATAAGGTTAATGTTTTTTTCTAGATATTTTGGTTTAATATTGAAGCCTTTTTGCATACCTTGCAAGTAAAATAATTTTATTTCATGAAAATAAAGTCAATATCTTTATTGTTACTTTCTTGTTTTCTCTAGTCGACAGTTGTTAATAAGCAAATCCTTTTGGTTTAACCTACCACCAAAATGCTACAGGCTTACTGGATATCATTAAACAGTGTACGTATGTGGGGATGGCAGATGATATTTTGGCATTGCTGCAATATAAAACACAACTGTATCTTGTAAATGTTGTGAAGCTAAGGTTAGATGCTCCTCTCTTTATTTTTTGTGATATTTTGTGTGTAGTACTGAAGGTTTGAAATACGTTGATGATTGCTGAACACAGGGCATATTTTTAGTATGATTGATGCAAGATTTGATTTTATGAACTATGGTTAAGCAACACAAGTAAACTATCTAGGAAAATTGTATGAAATGATTTACACAAGTCAACTATCTAGGAATTTGTATGCAAAATAATCCCTTCTAGAGTTTCTCTATGGAAGTATTAGAGTGTGTATGATGTTAATCTTAATATCAATTTAAATGCACTGTAATAATTGAATATTCATTTGAGGATGAATGATGAGAAAGCAAAAGAACAATGTTCAAAATGCTCTGGTTTTTTAGATAGATAAGAAAAGATAAGTTTATTAATGTCCAACAAATGACCAAAAGTAGATCAATGAGATTGCTCAATACAAAAGTGGCGATACATAGTGGGAGTGCGAAGGCCACTCTTATAAAAGCAAAAATCAAAGCTAAATTATAAGATCTAAGCTCAACTATCTCAATGCCAAAAAGTGATAAAATGCTTTGGAGTGGAGTACAAGGAAAAGAACCTCAAGGTTTCAAGTGCCTGCCATTGGAGGAAGGAGAGGGGGGCTTGTCCTTTGCTGAAGTTGAATGTGCAACTCTCCTACCATCTGATGTTGAAGGAAAGAATCTTTGTATAAAATACTAGCTAGAGGAGTTGGATCTGGCCTAGGGAATGTCTCTCTGTCTAGAAGAGGTGAATTGCTATTGAGATTTGGTGGAGGGAGGCTGCCTATTGGTCGAGTGTAAACTGTCTCGAGACCTCAGTGGACAACTTTGCATGGTAAATTGTCCTGAGACCTCAGTGTAAGCTATTTCTCATGGTTTAACAAATTTGGGGGCTAAGATAGTATTTCTCTTTGCAGGCCTCTTGTTTCCCTTGACCATTGGGAGTGTTACTACCCAAACTAGCAACCATTGGGGGATTGCTGGTGGGTATAACAAGATATGGGAAATGCACCACTGTCACCTTAGTACAATCTCCCCTTCACTTTAGTTAATCTCCTAGAGACCAAGGGGGGTTATCCCAATCCTTCCTGTTATCCACCAAGTTGCACTAGATGGATTTGAATATGAGCCGCCAGAGACTGAGCAGACTAATGCTCAGAAGTCAGAGTTCACAGATTCAGCAGGTCTATTAGACCACCGTTTTTCCGCATTTCCATCTCTCCGGGGCATTGTAATAAATGACTTGAGCATGAAAGTTGTAAAAGACTATTGGCCACCTAAGACCTAGGCATGAGCATGTACTCTAGAGTGTTTTTTTCACTTGTTAATTATTTCTTGCCTGTCTTTTCAGACGATTAATAATTTCTAAGTTTTTTCACTCAAAACTGACTCCAAAGATGGAGTATGTGCTGGTGGTTAGGCCTTGGCATGGTATAACCAATGTCTAGTGTCTAAATGTATATAAGTTCATGCTAGGTCATGTCTTTTGAGTCATATGGAAATTGCGCTAAGTCCCCATAGGTTTTTTTTAATGTTTTAGTCAAATAAAAATTTTCTTGTAAAACATACATTTTTTTAATGTAAAGTCAATAAAGTGTAAAAATATTGCATCAGTCATTGTTAGTTGCTATGTTTGTGGTCGTTTTCTAAGCTAGAGCACCTCCTAAACCCTTAGCCCCCCTTTGTTGAGGCAAAAAAGTGATTTTAATCACTCAAAAATGTAATTTGCTCTCAAAAAGGTAAAAAATGGTCTTTTAATTAAATTTCCTAAAATTTAGGAGAGTTGCTAAAACTTAGGAAACATGTTGGAGACATGTTTTTTCCTTGTCCGGAGTTCGAGACCAAGAGGTCGAGTCCTTCTAGTAGTTAAGGCGAGTTCATGGAGTGAGTTGGCAAGGGTGGAGATCCCTATGTGCCATTCAACCTCTCCTTGAGCTAGTTGGCGCATTTAGGGAGATGGCGTCAATCCCAAGAGGGGAACTCACACTCCTCACTCCACTTCCACTCCACTCCATCTCCCACTCACTCCACTTCATCTCCACTCCATCTCCCTTCACCCCACATCGACCTTACTTCCACTCCACTCGTCCCTATTTCACTAGATGCGCCACTCCCCCTCTCCCATGCGCATTGCCTTGGGTTTGTCACCCAGAACTCAATAAAAGAGGGTCGACCCCTCTCCTCTTGTCAGTTGGAGCTTGGGGATTCGATGCTTGTGTTGTAATCATTGTAATACTTTTTGCATATTGGAATAAAGAAGACTTTGGAGGTCAAAGTGGTGGATTGTCAAGTGTGTGGATTCATGTAACCATGAGGTGATATTGTTTCATTATTTTTTCTTTATATTGTGATTTAAATTGGCCTTGTAGAAGTATTATTGCTTACTTGGATAGGAATACTAAACTTGTTTGATTAGCAATCCTATTTGTTTATCTATTATAGAGATTTTGAATGGACCTTTTGTTTTGCTTAACCAATTGTGTTTTGAAGTCTCTATTGTAGGTGGCACCATTTTTCTAACCCTCTATTTTTCAAGGATTTGAACTGATTGATGCTCTACTTGGAGATTAGGAGGATCTGGGTTGACGCTTCTATTATTTCAAGTCATTTGAAGAAGATCCCTCCACATTTCACTACAAAGGACTCCATCGCCCAAAGACATTCCAAGCACAAGCTTGCCTTCCCCTCTCTCTCTCTCACCCTTCTAATATTCAACTTCTTAAGTGACTTGTTATTTACATGCATGCACTGAAGTCTAATTTCTAAAGCTAAAACTTTGAATCTTTTATGCATGCATGAAATTTCTAGATCTGAATTTTATTTCAAGTTTATCCAATAGATCTATATCTAGTACAGTAAAATGATCCCTTTTTGTTAAATAAATTTCTGATATTTTAAAGGTTGAATTTGGGTCCTTTTCTGTGGTTTATATTTGTTAGATCTAGCAATTTAAAGTGCCTAAGTACTTGCTGTCCTAACAGCAAGCAAAAATTCTGCAATAAAGTTGTTAGTTAGTTTCTAGTTTCCGGTTCGATTTTTCAAGCATTTTTTGATCAAACTCCTAAGCTGTCCTAAGCCATTTTGGACACCTTTTGAAGTCTTCTCTTCGCTGATTTTACAGGTTGTTGGACAGCCAAAGACAAACTCTTTCCAATTTGGACAAGTTTGGGGCAGCCAAGCAATCAAGAGTCCTCTAAACCCACTAGAAAACCAAATAAAAGTTGTCATTTTTTAGCATAAAATTTTCTTTGAAAAAGGCTTGTTAAATCCTTCTTTTCCTTCTACATTCCATTTCGTTTTCTGCCACTAATAACAAATTCTCTTTGCTATCCTAGCAGGTCCATCAGAGTACAGGAGTGATTTCCTCTTCTTTCTTGGAGTCCAAACTGCGCTCCAAGGGTCCTTTTTTATTGATCCTATTACAACGAGAACTGAGTTCTCTTTTCTCCTTTTGAACTTATGGACCCTTATAGAATGGATCAGACTAAAGAAAACTATTACAAAAGACTTTCTGAAGGTCTTAGTCTTCAAGGGTTCCAACTGTTGATATTATGGTAGCTGCGAGAGGTATTTACCTCCATGTGTAAACCTGATGAGAACAAAATATTCCAGGAAGCAAGAAAAAACCCTAATTAGTTGGCTAATAATCCTAGAAGACAAGTTGGCTCAAGAGGATAATTTGTATTAGGTTATTAGCCTCCAAGAGAAAAACTCGGCTAAAGGAAATGTTATATACTAAGTAAATTAACACCCAGAATGAGAAGTCGGTCCAGACAGTTTGCCAGAAATAGTATAAATATAGGAGGCCAGTCTTCATTCTGGCCAGTATTCTCAGAACTGCAGAAGCACACTTGTGCGCACTGCAGTTGGCCAATTTGTGTGCAAGTTTGGAGAAGAGCTGTTGTTGCACTTGCTGCAACTAGCAGATTTCGGTTTTGACTTGGACTCTCTCTTGGTTATGGTTTGGACTCTCTGATCATCTCTTGTTACTCTTGTTTGGTGCGTTATTCTTGGAGAAAGGTGCGCCACCTTTGTTTGGCTATCTAGCCTAGGGTTTGCTTCCGGAATGATTCTCTGTCAAGGTTAAGCTACTCGGGGGTGGCTTCGGCCTATGGTTGGGTGACAATATTGCTATATTGTCTATGGTTAAATGAGCACATCCATTACTTTCTAACACCAACTTGGGCTCAAATTTCTTCACTTTTGCCTCAATTTCGCCAGAGTTTCCCCTTGCTTTTTGATGGACCTGCTAAAAACCAACAAAGAAAGTGATTTGAATATGATGAGAAACAATCTAAATGACTAAAGTAAAACTTGAAAAATTTAACCCAAATTTTCTGAATTTATCCTTAGGCAAAAATGCAACTTTTTGGAGACTTTTCAATGCTTTTCAATGCTTTGAATGAGCCTAAACTAAGCTCTTTTAGTTGTTTCTGTTTGCTGTCCCAAAACCGCAAGCATAAAACAACTAATTAGTTTGATCTACAAAATAAAATAAAGCGACTTTCTAGTTTAAGATTTAGATGAAAATTATAGAAAATTTGCACCGAAACTAGCTTAGATCTAGTCTTTTAAGTGAGAAAATATTGAAACTAGATCTAAGACTTTATGCATGCAGCATTAGATACTAAAAATTATCTTTCAAAACAGATCTAATTGACATGCAAGCAAAGAAAGAGGAAGGAAGAAGAAAATTTATGATTTTTCGGAGCCTTTGCTTGAGCGTGGAACTCTTGGGCTATGGAGTCTCTTTAGTGTGAGGAAGAGGGAGGACGTCTTCTTTTCGAACTTCTTGGACAAACACTAGATGCAAACTAGCTCCTTTGCTTCTCCAAGAATTGGATCCTGCATGCTACAAAGAACACCTGCAAATACCTGTAAACTTGGTGTTTCCTACACAAGAAACCTCAATTGCACATTAGTTTAAACAAAAACAAGATATGCAATGCAAGCATTCAAATATAGATAAACAAATGGATTAGAAAGTAAACAAACTAAAGAATCCACTCCAATAAGATAACAATATCCCTATGATTAGCCAAATTAAACAATAGATACATGTAATAACTCAAAGCAACATCACCTCAAATAGGTCCAACATCCATCCACACATGAGCACCAAACACCAATAGATGACCTCCAAAGTCTTTTTATTCCAATACAGAAAAGATTACAACAATGAATAACAAGGTTGCTCAAACTCCAACTAACTAGAAGGAGAGGGGTCGCCTTCTATTTATTACATTCCAGGTGATAATCCCAAGAGAGAATGCACTAGTGCATGAGGGAGTGGGGCATGTGATGAGGGAGTGGAGCATAGAGTAAAGGGGAGATGGAGTGAGGTGAGGTGGAGTGGAGTGGAGTGATGTGAGGTGGAGTGGAGTGGAACGAGTGTGAAGAGGAGTGAGGTGGAGTGTGAGTGTAGTGTGAGGTTGAGTGCTAGCATAGGGTTGTGCGCCCTTCCTCCTAAATGCACCACCTATCATAAGTGGGTCGAGTTCCATCTTTGGGATCTTCTCCCATGTACACGTCACTAAACAAGTCACCTTCCTCTTTAGTAAACTCTCCCAAGCTCTGAGTTGACTGAAAACTGAGGAAAAACATGTCCCCAACATGTTTCCTAATTTTTGGCATTTCTCCTAAAATTTAGGTAATTTAATTAAATGACCCTTTTCTGTCTTTTTTCGAGATAAATGCATTTTTGAGCGATTAAAATCACTTTTTTGCCTAGACATAAGGGGAATAGGGGTCTAAAGGGTGCTCTCGCTTAGAAAACGAGCACAAACATGGCATCTGACAATGGTTGATGCCATGCTTTTACAATTTATTGACTTTACATTAAAAAAAATTTGTTTTGCGGGGAATTTATTATTTCATTAAAACATAAAAAAAACCTATCGGGACCTAGCGCAATTTCCATATGACTCAATAGACATGACCTAGCATGAAATCATACATTTGGACATTAGACATTGGTTATACCATGCCAAGGCCTAACCACCAACACATACTCCATCTTTGGAGTCAGTCTTGAGTGAAAAAACTTAGAAATTATTAATCGCCCACTAAGGCAGACAAAAAATAATTAACAATTGAAAAAACACTCTAGAGTACATGCTCGTACCCAAGTCTTAGGTAGCCAATAGTCTTTTATAACTTTCATGCTCACATCATTTATTACAATGCCCCAGAGGGATGGAAATGTGGAAAAAGGTGGTCTTTAAAAAGACCTGCTGAATCTGTGAACTCTGACTTCTGAGCATATGTCTGCTTAGTCTTTGGCGGCTCATCTTCAAATCCGGCTAGTGCAACTCGGTGGATAACAGTTCCGATCCGAACAACTACCATACTATCATGGTGGGTCACACATTCTCCAAGTCTACGCCATAGTCTTACACTAGTGGCTCTCTGAGGAGTTGGAGAATAGATATCTCAGGGCTGGAGGACAAGCAGATTTCCGCCTAGCCTACCAGACGATTGATCATATCTTCACACTCCGAGCCATTATTAAGGAGGCTCGTCATCGCTCTTCAAAGGTCTACATTTGCATCGAAGAGCTCTCTTACAAACCTACATTTCTACTACTAGGCGTAGAGTTTTAGATCACCACAACTTACACTTACCTGGGAGTACAGTTCACAAGACCTCGTTTCGATTTACAGCAGGCCCTTCAACCTTGACTCAGTAAAGGGTACATTTTCCTAGTCCTCATCGAGAGACAATGCTTCCGGGGTCAGTTTCAGGACGTCTCATCCAAACTCTACCTCATGGAGGTGATTATCAGACCCATAGTTCTCTATGGCTCTGAGATCTAGGGGCCAAACTTGCTATAGATAGATTGGGCCAGTATAGAGAGAGTCTAGACCTTGCTCCTCAGGCACATCATCCGCTGGTAGCGAATAGTTTCGTATCCCATTATTTAGGTAGAGTTCAATGTCCACCCATTCCTCCTTGAGGTCATTTTTTGCTTGGTATCTTTCCTTCATAGAGTCAGGTCTTTTAGAGACTCTGCTACTGGGAGAGAATGGTACCCCTACCTTGCACTTTGCTGCTAGGAGGCTCTTGCATCGGATCACCCCTCATGTCGTGCACGAGGTTGGTTCTCTGAGGTGTCTTAGCTTCTCCAGTTGAGGACTATCTCCCCAGAGCGTCCTCCCCAGTTCAATTTTCCCCTTGATGCACCGCGCCATCTCTTGTCGACTAGATAGGTACTGAATGAGGCTATCAAAGAGGAAATCAACATATTGTACATTCAAGTCACTTGGATCTCACCTTCGACGAGTCTGGGCTTGAAGATGTCCTATCTAGAACACTTCTTGGAGCTGCAGGATAGCGTCATCGTCCACCTTCCTTATACGCGTGGGCATTGGATACACTCAGTCAGGATCCCTTTGGCACAGCTTCGGGTCAGCTCTCATTGATTCCGGATTAAGACGGACCACCATATACCACGAGCTGATAGGACCTGCCAGATGTGCCACCTACAAGAGCTGGAGACAGAGATGCACCTTATCTTTAGGTGCCCCCTATACTATGAGATCAGAGGACGCTATCACTGCCTCTATAAGGACTCGGGGGGCTCCCTCTCCACTTTCTTCCGATACTAGGACCAAAGATGCCTAACTCTTTTCATCAGGGAGAATTTTAGCCATAGATCTTAGTTCTTGCCGCTAAGCCCCGCCTTGAATGACCAGGACGATCAACTCTTACTTTCTTGTTGGTCCATCAGATTGGGGTAACAAGCGACGAGAAGATACCCAGAGTATATCATCGAGACCAGTTCGGAGGTGTCAAACTGTGCACCAGTCCATACAGTCTCAAAGAGCTAGGGGGGTCAACCCCATAGAGATCCAGAGCAGGGTGCCTCCTGTTCGTTAGACTACCTCCCAGATTTACAGGAGCAGTCAACGATCTATCCAGAGCTTGTTCTTTTTGACCTCGAATGCTAGGAGTATCCCTGCTCCTACATCCCCCGTAGGATCATACAACCGGACCCCTTGATGGTCGCAAAGGATTCCGACAATGAGCCAATGCCCATTGCGCCCCCCTCATCCTCGGCCATCAGAATTGAAAGACCTTGACATCATTAGTCTCATCGTCAGACCTCTCTCTCACTCTCTCTTTTTTGACAAACTCTTCAGTTGTCCGCTATCTTGGACATGCTCACTTTTATTTTGGATCACCGTACCTTTTGTCACAGTCATATACATGTGTTTTGAGGCTGTACTACTCTAGGTTTCTTTCTTTATGTTTTTTTCCGCATTATCTAGGAGTTGCACTTGCACTCCCACATTGGATTCATACTTGTTGTCTTTTTGCAGTCCCATTGACCTACTTTTGTGGTCATTTGTTGGACATTAATAAAATTATTCTCTTATTCCCTCTTTCTTGTACTTGATGATTTTATTCAATTATATGTCATTTCAAACTATGTTTTATTGGCTTTATTATAATTCCATTAATTGGTTTTCCTATATATATATATTTATCTTGGTTAAATGTTGGACAACATAATAGGCATTCACCAAGAATACTGCTTTCTTTTGCATAGGAACCATGATATTTATATTACATATATTCTTTGTGATGCAGTAGGGAGCTTATGTATCAGCAGGCTGTGCGGCGATTTGGTCATTTTAATGCTATACAACTTAGTACTCCTTCTCCTGTTTTTGAATTGCTTATGATTGCCCTCGATGAAGAGGAGCAAGCAGGAATGTGGCATGAAAGTGATGGTCCAAAAGATGAGATTGCAAAGGTGATGAGGATACCCCCATTTCCTTACATATAATTCAATGAACCCATGGAAAATTATTTTTTAAATACACTATTTTCATCCATCTTATACATTTCACAACTTATTGAGAAGGTTGGTTGTATTACTTTTAGATATTTTGACTTTTAGATTTTGTAGTTCTGAGATAAGAAAGCTGCTATCTGTAGTTGTACATCTTCTCTGAATATTTTGAACATGTCCATTGAGTCTCATGAATGATTTATAGGATACTTTTATGATTCTATTCCAAGCCGTTTAATGTTTCTTTCAACTTTTTTGACCATGTGAGAGATGGGCAGGGTTATGTAAAGCTGCATTTATAGCTTGGGTTTTCTGATATATTTTATTATTTAGACTTTTACATAAAGCTGCTAGCTCCTACTTCGATCATCGTTTACTAGAATTACTAATGAGACATATTCTATTTGTGTTTGTGCAGTTGAACATGCAACTTCTTGAAAAGAAGAATGAAATGTTAGCGGAATATTTTGGTATTCGCATTGATAAGGAAGGAAACCTGTGTAACCTTCCACTGGTGCTCGACCAATATACTCCTGACATGGACCGTCTTCCCCATTTTGTTTGGACTTTGGCAAATGACGTATGTATGTCTACAGAATCTAGATAATCATCAATATTTTGGATTCTTCTCTTTCTATCTTTTAATCTTTTTCATAGATGGGCAGTTTCATTACTGAAAGGAAGAAGAATAATAATATTTTTATCTTTTACATGGAAAATTTCTTTCCTGAAAGGAAGAGGCATAATTTTGATTAAATTGGCCTTTGTGATGACATTTTTTGTAATATCCCCTCTAGGTTGCTGATGTGTTTTGTTGTATACTTGGTTCAGAAATTTCGTCAAACACTTTCACAGCAACCTGTAAGAACCCCGAATTAATTTCTGTTATGTTTAATCCTTTAATGCTGATGGTTTTAGTGCTGATTTGGGTCAGGTGTTTTGTCAAACAGTTTGCTGGTACACTCAAAACCTCTAGAAATTCCTTTTTCCTTTGCTGTAGCTTATTTCTGGTGCAGGGATTTTGTCAAACTTTTTGTTGACAAACTCCAAACCCGTTGTAGAAACCCTTTCCTGTTGATGTTACATTTCTGATTTGGTTTCTTAGGTGTTTAGAGTACATGCATAGGGTTTTGTGTGCCAAATAAAACTTGTTGCATTCAATAATTACAACAAGAAGAGTACTAATATTCAATCAAACTATAACAACAACAAAGAACATTACCAAATTGCTAGCTTATTTATTAATCCAAATCTGAACTAATACACTAACACAAACTCACAAATCTGAGCTGATTTATTATTGTGCTGGCTTGGTGTACACTTGAACTTGATGGCACGACTTGGCTGGAAAAACAGAGGTAAAGTTTGTCTTTGAGTGGGTTTCTGACTCCGTCATGGGATTGAGTTGGAAGTATGTGTCCAGCTTCTGAACCCATGCCATAGCAGTGGATTTGCTAGAGCCATCGAAGTAAGGAATGGACAACTTCCCAACTTTCCTCTGAAGCTTCCTGTTATCGCACAAATTGTAGGTTGGGAAAAACTCGACCCAATCCACAAGAGTGAGACAACTATGGGAGTACCTACCCATTGTCACCTTAGATAGACACTCCCCTTTCTTTAGTGATGATAAGTCACCATAAGGGGGGAGTCCCAGTGACCCTAGGGGGATTGAGGTAGAAAGTGGTAGAATGGCCAATGAAACCCCTATAGGTTAGTTTTGGGGATGGATAAAGGCTTGGAGAAGAGGTCTTGTGGCTGAGGAATGGTTTCCAAGTGTTGAGTATCTGCACCACAGTGTTAGCCTGCCCAGAACAAGACAATTGATCGAGATACAAGACAAATAACCAAGGGGACAAGCAAGGAAAGCCTGCTGTTCTAAATTTGCAGTAGTATATCAGATTTATATCAGCAAAGTAAACTAGCAAGTAGCTGCAAAATATGTTGCCAAAAGTCAAGTGAAAGATACTAGAAACTAAGCTAGCAATGACTAGTTTAACTTCCACGGAATAGAACAAGACTTTAATGGATTTTAGGACTGTTTATCAGGTGTTATCAGTAAATTATTATAACATCTAAGTGGCTGTAGCAAACAATTGCTACAACAGCAAAATCTAACCACTAAAATCAGCAAACAATCCACCCAAAAGATATCAAATGACAAGTAAGTTAGTTATGGCAGCTTGCAAGCAAATGTTAATGTTAGAGTAGTGAGCAATGAAAGAGTTTAAGTGAATTTTACTGCAGCCCTAATGGCTGTAGCATTAAATTGATTACAACAAGAGAGCTACAAGGCTAAGCTAGACACCCTAGTGGCTCAAGCAAGCTTATAGCACTAAGAAAAGATTCCAATTTGAACAAATGCAATATCTCAAAATTTCATGTATACCAATGCAATGATTTTATTTCTCCAATGCAAATTAGACTAGTGCCTTGCCAATTGGGTTATGGAGTCTTGGGTGTAAGAGTTAGACTTACTACTTCTCTAGGGGTGTAAGCTCTTTTACTTCCTAGAGAAAGTAAATCCAACAAGATAAATCTAGGAGGGTGTAAGCCCTTTTACTTCTCCTAGCAACCTTTGCAATAGCTTATCCACTAACAAATAATGATAGAGCTTGCTGGAGGGTGTATGCCCTTATACTCCTCCAAGGGTTTATACAAGAACAACCATGAAACAAGAAGAAATACTATCAATATGCCAAAATTCCTTACTAATTCCAAAAGATAGCAAGTAAAACCCTTATCTACCAAGAATATTCCACCATACATGCAACTTGCAAGAGCTAAGCATCCAAGAAATAGTGCACCACTTCCTTCCATAAGACAAGTAACTAGCATACAAATAGCATCAAAGAGAGAGATATGCAATTTTCCCAAGAGGGGCAAAAATTTTAGCCGCAAACATATGTAATTCCCAAGTGTTATGATATATCCAAATGAAATGAGCAAGCCCCTATTTTGTAATGTCCCCACTTTGGGACATCATTACATTACGGAGGGTTATGATGACCAGAGTAGCCAGATGGAGGTTATAGCGAGTACAAAGGTTATTGAGAGGTATTTTGGCGTCCGGCTTGCATCGCTCATCCTATTTCATCATTATGATCCATTCCGCACAGATTGGCTTTAGTTCCGTTGCATTCCGACGATTTCCATGATTTTGAGTATTTTGAGCTATAGGTCAATTAAATTCACTGAAGAGGTCATTTTGGGCACAATACTTGGAGGAACCTCTCAGTGTAATAGCTCATTGGAATCGGGAGGAGCAACACTACAAAATATGATGGTGAGAAGTGACTTTCAGTGGCCAGGGAAGCCACAAGGAGAGATAAGGCGCTTTTCAGAGGTAAACAGGTTAATTAATTAATTAAAGTGATTTAATTAATTAATTAAATATTAATAAAATGAAAGTCACTTTGGAGGGACAAGGTGAGCAGGAAGTATAAAGGAGAGGCAAGGGCCTCTATTCTCTCATTCATGTATGATCATCTTTTGGTATCTGGCTTCCAGCTAGTGAGCCCAGCATTGGGGGTTTTGAGGGTTTTGACTTAACAAATCCTAGAGGACGATTCCGTGGTGAAAGATTCCACCTAGCTCATCCCAAGCTTGGTCTCGGGGATGCAATACTCCCCCACACCATTCTAGTTCGGATCTACTCAGTGCAGGGGGGTTCTACACCAGCCACAGGCACAGGAAGAGAAGGAGGGCGCACCATAAGGGGTTTCCAGCAAGGGGGGCGCACCATTGGGGGTTTCCAGCAAGGGGGGCACACCATCCATTGAGGGATGTTCGTTCCAGGTGATTTGCAGGGCTTCCGGAGATTCTAGCACCTGGGTTTTACTTGCAGGGCCTTGGCCGTGATTTCTAGTGCCTCTTGAGAGAGTTTTATGGTCCAAATGATTCCCTAGAGCATTGGGGCGAATTGGAGAGAAGGAGGGCATTTTTGAGATTCAGAGCTATTTAGTTTGGAGAGGTTATACTTCATATCTGACCTGGAGACTTCACCTAGTGACTTGCAGTGTCCCGATCTATCTTCCTAGCGAGTTTCAGGGCATTTGGAAGCCTCCTTCATTAGGGCCGAATTATTGGGCACATTTAGGGTTTCAGGAGGGCGCAACTTCATTGGAGGAGTTATCCATAGCATTTCGGCCCGAGACTTCAGAAGAGGGATCCTATCACCCCGATCTATCATTTGGCTGAGTTTGGACTCATTTGGAGGCTTTCTTCAGTTGGGTTGAATTATTGAGGGTTTCAGTCTTCCAACAGAGCGTGGCCTTCCCAGTTGGGGGTTTGGTATTTCTTACGGCCTAGATCTCTTCCAGTATTTGGTCTTCATTGTATCCAACCTTTGGAGGCTTCTATTGTCTTCCCGAGAGCATTTTGTAGCAGCTCCTATTATGTTATTGGATCCATCTGTTGATCATTCCAGATCTACATCATCATTGTATCAGGTTCTTATTATTATGAATAAAGATCAGATCTGCATAATTTTGGATTGTCTATCATATTGTTGATCTTGCATATGGTTGTGGTATGTTACATTGCTTTATCTCTTTACTTGTTGCTACAAATACACATATAAACCATCAGTATAACCCTAAGTGCAACCTAAAGAACCATAGTAAGCAAACTGTTTGATGAAATGTCACACTCAGTAAAAGTTTAAAATTCACCCAAAACCGTGATGTTCCTGACATATTGGCTTGGGAACATTACATATTTATAGGAGGTCTTGCTAAAATTGTTTTTCCACATTACTTAGGGTAAAACACAATTAGGGAGGTTGACCTCCTCTAATTTCCCCTTTACAAAATCAATATTTAATTTTACAAAGAAGTAAGCCCTAAAAAGATGACGTCATACCCCCCTAGGGGTGACGTTTTGGCTCAAATGGCAAGACGTTGAGCTGAATGAGGAAGTTGTTGGGCTTCCCAAGGCCTAGCCTCCATGCACTAGGGTCTTCCTCCAAGGAGCAACATCATGCCACCATCAAATCATCCAATCACTACCAAGCCCTAACCTTCCAAGTGTGACATCATACCCCAGAAGTGCATTGTATGGCCTCCAAAGGAAAGTTGTTGGGGCTAGGAAGGCTATCAAATCACGTGCAAGGGATCCTCAAGTGCCTCTAAAGGCAACGTCCCTCATCCAAGTGTCCAAGCAGTAAGGGCGCATCATCCATCCTGTGGGCTTCATGCCCCAAGTGAAGGTCCAAGTGACATTGTGCCTTCACGAAGTGTCTTTCCACCTGCCAAGGCCCTGCAAAGACAAGCAAATTCGCCCTCCAAGGGTTCACAAGTCACAAGCATCATGTCAAGTAAGCCATATATAATAAAAGAACCACCCGAACATGTGCATCAAATACCTTATGCAACTTGCCAAATTTAGGTATGGGACGGTTGTCATGGTGACCTATTGGGTGAATGTGAAGGAGTGTTTCCCAGGTGGACCCTCTCTAAGTCATGTGAAGAGTATGAGGTGGATAGGGGTAATACTTTTGGGCATGGGGTTTCTTGACATACAAGGGCTCAATTGTCTCATTTATGGGAGAGGGTGTGTTTCCCTTCGTTTGCGATGCATGATTTTTCCAAGCCCTTTTGCCATTTAATTTATTAGAGCGTTCCCAAGTTGAAGCTAAAGTGGGACTTCTACCTAAGCATGAAAAACATTGCCCACCTTAACTCTACCTTGGTCACACTGTGCTTCCCCAAGTTGAAGATGATGTGTGGGACTTCTACCTAAGCATGAAAAACATTGCCCACACACACTCTACCTTGGTTGGCATGTTCAATTAGTTATTATTTTATGGGTCCCTTAGTTTTTTGCGAGAAACATTTCATTGTTCTCGGGATCCCTGGGAGAGCATCTGGTGAAATATCCCTGATCCAGCTGATCTGGATATCTATTACGGATCTAGTGCTCTGTCTCACAGATCTGATACTTTGGGGGTTTCTGGATGCGTTTTATCTTCAGATCTGATACTCTGGAGGTTTTCATGGTTGATCGGAATGGCCATAGTTTTGTCAATAGACTGTCGACGTTTCGGATCCAAATCAGGATCCATCTTCAGGACAATGAGGCTCCTTGTCCTGAAGATGGATCCTGATTTGGATCCGAAACATCGACAATCTATTGACAAAACTGTGGCCATTCCGATCAACCATGAAAACCCCAACCACATAAATATTTTTACTCTGGAGGTTTTTGGATGCGTTTTAGTTATGTGCTTGAGATGTTTTGTAGTTGTTGCATGTGCATGTTATACATTATGGTTTAAACAGTATATATATGATGCATGCGAAAATAAGGAACATCAATTGCCCAATAATATGTATTATGAGATTCAAGCATGGAAATGCAATGAAATACTAGAAATGTAGAAGATAGTCATCAGTTAGATCTCATGGATCGTCACTGGAATACAAGCAAATAACATAAAATACCTGTGATCAGAAGATGAAGGCAGATCTGATGCATGCACGGATAGATCGGCAAAATTGGCTGTTCCGGAGAAGCACGGTAACTGCTACAAATTGGAAAACTCGTTCGGAAGGCTATACTCGTCGGAATGAGCTGGAAACTGTCCCAATAGAAGCGTCCTGGCCTCTAGAATGATCCTGGTGACTGTCGGATGACAGATCTGGCCTCTGATGCTCCAGATCTTGTCCCCTGGGGGTCTGCGCACCTCCTGGGCTCTCTGGATGCGGCCCAAATGATTCCACCAACCGAATCGGTTGCTATAGGACTCAAAACGTTCGCCCCGACAAATGCGGAACTAGGTCGAAAAGGTTTCCTCAGATCTGCTCTGATGCTCCGTCTATAACCCCAACTGTTCTTCCAAAAGAGTTGCGCCCTAGATGGCTGAATGATGCGCTCTGAAGGATTCCACCATCTGAATCTGATGGGAAGTGGCTCAATCTATGCGCCCTAGCTGGATCTCAATTGGGTCGGAAGGAAACTGCAGTCCGAGCTCTGATCTCGTGCAACTACACAAACCCTCACTCTGACCTTGCGCCCTCACTAGTTGAGCTGTGCAACCTGCAAATTGGATACTCCTAAATAGCACGATTAAATACCTGGATGGTATCTTCGATGGGCTAGGGTGTGTCTCTCAACACTGAAACAAATCAATGGTGGTGGTTTCCTCCAGAAATCCACAAAACAATAGAAGTCGAATCTCTTCCTCTTCTGGGAACTCTCAACCAAGGCTGTTGGGAGCGCGGAGCGGGAGTGGGAAGCGCATATTTTCAAAAATCTCCGGGAGCGGGAGCGTTTCGGGAGCGTTTTTTATATAATACATAAAAAATATATATTATGATGCATATATATATATATATATATATATATATATATATATATATATATATATATATATATA